>VYZT01052427.1:0-22372 GCA_013400735.1 Pomatostomus ruficeps
GACATTGACGTGCTGGAGCATGTTTGGGGAAGGGCAGTAAAGCTGGTGAAGGCTGTAAAGAGTATCACAGAATCATAGAATATTGTGATTTGAAAGGCACACACAAGAATCAAGTCCAACTCCTGGCCCTGCACAGGATAACCCCAACAATCCCACCATGTGCCTGAGAGTGTTGTCCAAAGCTTGAACTCTGTCAAGCTTGGTGCTGTGGCCACTTCCCTGGGAAGCTTTTTACAATGCCCAAACACCCTGTGTGTGAAGAATCTTTTTCTAATATCCCAATTTAACTTCCCCTGACGGAGCTTCATGCCATTCCCTTGGGTTCTGTCATTGCTCACCAGAAAGAAGAGATCAGTGCTTGTCCCTCTGCTACCTCTCATAAGGAAGCTGGAAATCCCCAGCTCCCCACCATCCCTTCTACAACTTCATCCCTGTGCCCTTTCCATGTACTCTACTTCTCAACATTTCTTATCTTTCTTATATGTCCTATGAGGAGTGGCTGAGAGACTGGGTCTGTTTAGCCTGGAGAAGAGGAGGCTCAGAGAAGACCTTATTTCTCTCTACAACTGTCTGAAAGGAGGTTGTAACAAGGTGGGAGTCAGTCTCTTCTGCCATGTCTCATGTGAAATGATGAGAGAAAATGGTCTTAAATTGCACTGGTGAGGTTCAGATTAGATATTAGGGAAAAAAAATTCACTGAAAGGGTGGATAAGCATTGGAATGAATTGCCCAGAGAGGTGCTGGAGTTACTGTCTCTGGAAGAGTTCAAGAGGTGTCTGGATGTGGCACTTGAGGATATGGTTTAGGGGTGATTATGGTGGTGATGAGTTGATGGTTGGACTAGATGAACTTGAAGATCTCTTCCAAACTTTATGATTCTCTGATTACGTGCTTATGTCCTACAGAATAACAGAATAATGGCTTTGTCTGAGTTGTACAGTAACCTGTAACACCAAAAATGTCTTATCTTCCTTTTAAATAGGTATTACATAAATATTTCCAAAACTTCCATAAAATATACTATGCATGTACACAAGAATGATAGTGTTTTACTTCAAACTCTTAGTTCCTTTATTGAGACAGGGTCTAAATCAGGAGACTAGTCCTATTCACTTAAGTGGTACCACAGTGCAAGAACATGGGCAGGGCACGTGTCCAGGTTGCATTCTGTGGTAACTGAGATAACAGCAGGTCAAATGACTAAACTTTTTTTCATGAAGAAAGAAGATGCTCCAGGAAGAGATAGGCAGAATGTTGAATTTTCTGTCTGATTGTAAAGATGGTTTTGAACACCTAATAACAGACCCTATAACTCAGTGGAGATGTGTTTGATCAAATGTTGTTTCAGGTTGCTAAATATGAGCTATACTGCTTTCCAAAAGCTTTTACATCATTTGTTTTTAACTCCTGCAATGATTCTTCCTTTCACTCACAGTTTACTTTCATTTACCAAGCATTTTAGTAGCTTGGTTCATTTAGTTTATGTGATGGCACTTGTTTATCTATGACAACTCATGTTATTAATTTCACCTATAAAATGTATCATTATGAAAAAAAATGCCAAAAAGTAGGAGCTGTAATCGAATACTTTATACAAAAATGAGTTATGTCTCTGAATACCATAAGAAGGGACCCATTTTTCAGCACCCAAACCACTTTAGAATTCATCATTCATTCTATTTTCTCATGTACTGTGGATGTCAAATGATTAGCTATCAGACACTTTTACATATTAAAGGCAAGTTGTGACTGGTAAGACATTTTAACTACACTATTAAAACACCAAAACCAAAACCAAACCCAGTTAACCAAACAACACCCCTTCCCCCAGAAAAACCCCAACCAGTCAAAAACTGCCAAAAAACCCACCAGCACTGATTTTCATGTGTTGGTATACTACATGAAATTAATATTTTTTGTAGCCAGCTTGGCAGTTGCTTATTCCTTTATGAAAAAATTCTGTTGCTTTTGCTCAGAAAACACATATGACATACATATTATCATTTTTTCAAAAGACAATACTCTGTGTTTGTGGGACTAACTTTTCCCAGAACATGCAGCTCCTTACTAGATATCTCCCTCACTTTGTTCCAGATTTGGTGAACCTAATATATCAAATTATAGCCATTTGCTTATCATTGAAGGAGGGAAATGTGCACAACTGGTAATAGTATACATTTCAATGGACACATCTTTTCAACAGAGACCTTTATTTTCAATTCTGCTTGCTTTTAAGCACACTGCTTTTCTTCATTTGGTTAATACAACATCAGGATGAACCCTTGCTGCTTCTTAGTGTAACCCATCTTATATATATTGATACAAGTCTATGTGTGTAAATAGATGCAAAGCAGACGTCTAGATTTTTGTAAAATACCTGGAGTTCCATTCACCCATAAAGGAAAAAGCTGTATCTGAATTCAACGTAGAGGGAGAAAAAGTGCAATCCGACTGCTGAAGAAAAAATGCCCAGGCAGCCTTGCTGCAAGGCATGTAGAATCATGGGATCCTAGAACAGTTTGGGTTGGAAGAGATCTCTTTAACATAGTCTAGTTCCAACCCCTCTGCCCTAGGCAAGGATACTAGATCAGGTTGCGCAAAGCCAATCCGGCCTTGAACACTTCCATGGATGGGGCACACACAGCTTGTCTGGGCAACCTGTTCCACTGCCTCACCACCCTCACAGTAAAGAATTTCTGCCCAATATCTAACCTAAACCTTCTCTCTTTCAGTTTAAACCCATTCTCCATTGTCCCATCACTACATGACCTTGTGAAAAGTCCCTCTCTTTCTTTCTTGTAGACCTCCTTTAGGTACTGGAAGGCTGCTCTAAGGTCTTCCTGCAGCCTTCACTCCTTCAGACTGAACAACCCCAACTCTCTCCAGCTGTCTCCATAGAGGAGGTGATCCAGCCCAGGGTATCTTTTGGACCCTTCTCCATTCTTATTGGCCTTTTTATGCTGGGGTTCCCAGAGCTGTACTCACTTCTTCAGATGGGGTCTCATGAGAGCAGAGGAGGAGAATCAGCATCCTCCACCCGCTGGTAACAGTAGTTTCAAAAATAATGGCTTAGAAAGTAGAAGGGTATTGAGAAGAACTTATTTTAAAATCAAAAGACCTGACTATACCATTAGTAAAAGAATTACAGAATCACAGAATATGCTGAGTTGGAAGGGACCTACAACAATCATTGAGTCGAACTCCTGGCTCTGCACAGGACCATCCTCAATGTCTCTGAGTTCCTGCTGATACAAATCTTCATTGGAAAATATTTTCATGAAATCATGAAACAATAATAAACACTGTTATATTAATTACCACCAGTAAAATAAAGGCATCCTGTTTAGCTAATTGTCAGATCAAGCTTTATTAATACTCACAAGATGGAATTTTTTGTCAGAGCTATACGTAGTTTAACCTTCATATTGGGCTTCTTGTTTAAATTTTAACCGTTATTTAAAAAAAAAAATCCTGGATTATGTTGGTATTTTTTTAGGTATGATTGGTGGTTTTGTCTTTAACTTGTCTACTCTCCATTTAACCAGTGCTCCAGTCCTGTCATCAATAAAACTTTGAGTTTTGGGGGAAATCCATGACCAGAAATGTCACAGATTAAACTGTTGGCAGCTCTGACAAGGCAACATTGTTAATGTTGCCATGGTAGAAATTCCACATTATTTAGTACTAAAGGCCTTTGTTGTTTCGTTGTTTCTTGCTTTTATGTATTGCCTGAGTCCTGTGTACACAGAGATAACATTCATATGTATCGCATCGCAAGTCTTGCTTTACTCTGGATTTATAAATGATTCACAACAAATTCAATCACACTGTATGTCTTTGAAAGTATGGTATTCTATGAATAACCAAGTCTCTAGGGTAGGCAGAAAATTATTGCATATACATTTGAAATAACTTTCAACATTATATAAGTGAGGATGATGATGGAGTTGTATGTTCTAGAGTATAAGAATATGATAATGTCATACAGTCATTTGAATAAATGATAAATACGCTTCCACTATCTTAACAAACGAAGCAATTTAAAATGTAAGCTGAACAATAATGAGAGCTCAGGAGGAATAAGACAAAGCAGAAAATAAAACCAGAGCTAAGACAGTGTCCTAGTTTCAAAGACAGGTATTTAGTAAAGAAGGCAGAAGCCTCCTTTAGAATAGGAGAATGTAACCCCCTTCCCTCCGAATTGGCAAAAGTTTGAAATCAAGGGCCTTTCAGGCAATGGTATGAGAAAAGAGGAATAACAGTCCTTTACTAATATATTTTATATATATATATATATATAATGAGGCAGGCAAAACAACAACAATGGTAACCACAACAAATAAGAACACACAAACCCACAGACAGTCTCCTCCCGCTTTTGTTGGCAATTCTGCTTTGATGAAGTCACAGTCACAGCTGGCAGGGGCACTGGTACTCCTGGTGCGCAGGGAGGGGTACGATGACTCCCCTGAGAGGGGAAGAAAGGGGCTCGGGAACCCCGAGTTTCCTTCTCTCGAGACCCTGGAGCAGGCGATGGAGAGCCGGCAGAAAACACGCAGCTTTGATGGAGTCACGGTCACAGCCAGTCAGGGAGCAAGGATAGAAGCACCCAGTTGGAGACAGACGCCTGCAGTGATGGCAGATCCTCCCTAGAGCTCCGGCAGCCTCTGTCTCTGGATGTTCAGCAGTGAAGAAGAGTGCTCTTTAGCTGTGCTTGGCTCTTTTATCCCGTCCCAGTCCCCGTATCCCTGCCCCACTCTGAGGGGAAACCGTCCCAGCTATCAGGGAGTCCAGATAAGGCTAGCCAGCTGCACTCCTCTCAGAGCCACCGCTTTGTCCCTTCTTAACGATCCACCATCAAGGTTCCCAAGCAACTAATCACTCGCCATCATACCCCCCCAGCAGCTAGAATGGGGAAAAAACTCCAACACAGAGAGCTAAACAAAAAAGTATCCCAAACCCTGACAGACAGCAACAAAAGACAGAAAAGCAATGAGCTCCAAAGGAAAAAAGATGGAAAAAACTCGAAGTGTCATATCCCAGTGTGGCCTTGTTTCACAATGATGCATACAAAGTGTTTATGGGTATTTAGAGCACTGAAGCATTGTCCATAGCTCTGACATGAGGAGTCAGAAGATGTTGTATATCATGGAAGTAACTGACACCCACACACTGCTCTGCAAAATATGACTGACCAGGTTTGGAGAGTATGCTTTTGCTTTAGAGCTGTGTTTTTGTAATGAGTAGTCCCAATCACCTTAAAACTGTTTGGAGTGAAAGTAAGCTCATATATCAATGTTAACAGTTCTTTGCAAGGGTGTATAAGGTTCTAGAAAAAAATAAAAGGAGCTGTATTTAGCTGCTGTTAGTATTAAAGTTCCACAGAATATGAATGTATGTCCAAAATGGAAAAAATACAGTGCATATATGTGGGAATTTTTTTTTCTATAAACATAAGAGTCAGTTTTAAAATGGTCAGACAAAAAAATAAACATCTTGAGGAGTAAATATATGAAGAGGTTAATATTCTTTAGATGATGAAATAGACCTCTCAAAGGTAAATAATACCTTTTTTGCCAGTAGACTAATGATCTCAGAGTTCACCAAACTCAACAAGCTTCTAAGAATTAAACAGTTTCTGACTAAATTTTTCCAATGCACATTTGTAATTCTTCATTCACTTTTACTGTATAGTTCTGACCCACTTTTTATAATATGAAATGGAATGTGCATAAGCACTTGCTCCCCTATCCCCAGTTTGCCATGGCGGAAATTTTTGTCCAGATGCTAACCAAACCTTTACCTCCATTAGGCCTGGAATTAACTGCTTCCTGCTGTCCCACCTGCACTTATCTCAAGTTCTGTTGTAGAGGCTTATCTTATGGGCAGTGTTTTGAGAATGCAACTGCATTCTTTAGGTCTTCACAGTCTCAAATTACTTCAGCTGAAACAATAGTATGTTTACTGTGACGTCCATCATATTAATTTCAGGCATATATATGAAGTAGCAGTGTTATTATCAAGCATTCATCTGTTACTGTTGTGTCTGTGTGCCAGTGCACTTACTTTAAAAAGTATTTTATGTTGGTTTATAGGTTTCCCTGGCCTGAGAAACAACTTTATAAGAATTTCCACCAGTCCATCTTTTTTCCTTCCTGAAATTAATTTCTTCACATTCAGCTGCAGTCACACTTCTGAGAGAAGTGCAATATAGCATTAGGTGACAGTTTCAGGACTGAGAGCCAGTTCCTGAGGGGAGAAGGCGGCTGGTGTTTCTCTCCTTGTTCCTGTTATCTCCTTCACTGTTAGTGACCTTTGCAATTTTGACAAGTGCACAAGCATAGCCTTGTAACCCAGGGAGTATTGAGGTACAGTTGTAACAGGCTTACAGGATTTGTCTTAAACTAACAACACAGACTTCAAACACACTGGTCTTGACTGGCTTGGAGTTGTGTTTTATCTTGTAATAGCAGTGATCAAATGACAAGTGATTATTATAGCCCTAGTTTTAGCTCTTGCTTGCTTCTGTTTAGCTTTGTGGTCCAATGTCATGTTACACATCTTTTGTAATGAAGAGACAGTAATAGCAAGTATTTCCTCTTTGTAAACTACCTGTGACCCTAAATAACAATACACTATTGGCAAGTAACAGGCATGGGGTAATTGAAGGAACTTCAAATGTGTGGGCACTGGCTAATATTGGAAGCCCTCGCCAATGGACGTTACCAGTCATCAAAGAGATGCATTGTTAAGAACTGTGTAAAATCAGTTTAAAGATCAAAAAGAAATTTAAAAAAAATCCACAACTCACACAAGTCTCCAAATAGGTAGATATACACTATAAATTCAGACACAGCAAGGACTTGCAAAGCAAAAAAGAGTAAGTCATAGAGCATCTTAGCAAGCATATGAAAGTAACTGCCGGCAATGCTAAAATGAAGAAGAAGATACTATTGACATGATACTCCTCTGGTGAATGAACTTGGGATTTTCACAGTGCACTGTACTCCCTTCCAGACCATCAACTTTAAGACCCAAAAAGACAGCGGAACAATGAGCATAACACCAGAGAAAACTATAAAGGGTTTTAATATCTCTTTATGTATTTTGAAATATCTTCTAGATTTAAATTAATATGAAGTGAATTAACTCATTTAAATTAATATGAAGTGAATTAACTCATTCCAATAACTGTTTGCATTTCCCTGACTAAATTTTCTTGATTGAAGCTTTCTATTTACCATTCTGTCAATGCTGGTGTTTGCTGAGTTAAAAGACCTGATTTTTCTGTGTATTTTCAACGTCTGTTTGAGTTTCTATAAAAATAGTCTCATTTGCTTTCTCATTCAGACAAATTTCTCAAGTTTTCCTTAAATAGCTGTCATTCTACCCTGAAAAAAAATCGGATTTTTAGAGAACTTCTTTCATACCTTCTACCAAATTTTTTTCTTCAGTAATTTAATACTTGTTAAGACTTGGCTGAAATTCCTGAAATTTCTAAAAATTATTTACTATAGGGAAAATGCATTTTGTAACTTAATGTTTAGATATTGTTACACTTTGATTTAGTTTCCTATAACAATGGCTGTGTAAATTATTTCTTTTTTATGGCAGATATTAGAACGTGAGCAGTAAAGCAATTTAGGTATTTTGTCTTTCTGTCATTCCCTATTCATAAAATATGTCACTGCATATCATGATACTATGTACCTATATGCAACACATATTGTGGGAACCTAAATTTTTTTTTTAATAACAAAACAAGTTTTAGAATGTATCCTGTCATTATATAGCAGCCCTTTCCATTCCTATCATATCACTATGCTCAGTGATATAACAGGCTTTTATCTTGCAAAATGTACACGCAGGAAAAAATGTGAAGGAAAAAAGTAAAACAGGCAAACCCCCATTTTTACATAAAGTTGGTATTTTTGATGGCTTGAAATATCTCATGTTTTCCAGCTGGTTATAATAATTTTTCTCCCAATGTTACATACCCCTCTGAGACTGTCCAGTCCCCCAACATGTTCCGTATGCTCTGTTTTTTGAATCTGCAAAAGCAGAGTTGCAGATTCGTACTTTGGTGATGATAAGCATACGAGTTTTTTTTCCTGATACATCATTTTCCACTGTTTTACCACCTTAAACTCTGTTAAATACTAATATCTTCAGACTCTCAAAATTTCTCACTAATTTTTATTCTGCTTTGTGGTACAGATCTTATTTCTCTCTAATATTTACATCTTTTCACTTGTTCTCACCATTTATCTTCTACAGAGACCTTTAACAGTGAACCCTGTAACTAAATTGCCCTTTACTTTTTGACGTCTGTAACTTAAACTCACTTTAAACACTTTTTAAATTAATTCTTTTACTTGTGTAATTATACAAATAATGGCCTCTATTAAAAAATTAAGGAAAAGTTAGGTGAGGCAGTAAGTAACATATATGAAATGCTTCATACTTCTCAAATACACTGTTTAATGATGCTTCTTCACACTTTTATCTGGCCTGTTTATTTCTATTGCTTTTATAAATTGTACAATAAAATGAGTTTGCAAGTTGTCATGATTTAGGAATGGTGTTCCAGAATTTGGTGCTCCCACTGAGACTCTTCAAACCATGAGCTGCTCACTTGTTCCCCCTCTTTCCCCTCCCCCTTTCCCTGGAGAGGGCTGGAGAGGGGAATGGGAGGCACAAAAGGTTGATGTTAAGAATAACTTACTGGAAACAGCAATGGGATAAGATTTAGTAACAGCAACAATACAAGAAAGTAACACTTCACACGAAATTCTCCAACAATAGACAATACCCCATAACCCTACTAGCTTAGAACCTTTGCAATACACTGTATTTCTAAGAAGTTTTGTTTAGATAAGTGAATTGAGTTGTCAGTAGAGTGAAACATAAGACCATTATCCAGAAAGAAAACTGTTCATCTTTTTTGCTGACAATTGCAAATGAAATGAAATGAAATGAAACACAGGATATTTTTCTGAAGCTTGAATTTTTGCTTTTTAGACTTTTGATTAATAAAAATTGGCAGTTAAGTTGTGATATCATGGACTGGATAATATATTGAGAGTGGAACAAATGAATTCAAGTGGATATTTAATTTTGTAATAAAATGGAAACTAATTAAATAGATACAAGTCATAATTCGCTCTGAAGAAATAGACCCAAAGGAAAATTTTGAAATATCAGCAGAGTCTGTCAGAATCTTGGGAAGTCGGCATGTGTAGTTTTATTGTAAATGGAGTATCAATGACAGATCTTCCAAGAAAATTTTGAGAATAGATAAAGAAAAACTGTGCTACCTGCCATAATAAGCATCACTTCCTCATAGCCAGGTTGACATGCAATATATTGACTTCTGCTTCCTCATCAAATTTGTTTAGGTGGAAGATATTCAGCAAATTTCTGCTTCAGTTGCAATGGAATTCCCAAATAGTTTAGAACTCATTAAGTTCTCCATAGCTTCCACTTTAGATTTCTACCGTCTCTTACCTAATTAACTAATAGTTCTTTCTTTTTCTACAGAGTTGTAATGAGGTTACTTTATAACCATATTACAAAAATACTCTGTGCTTTATGACTCATTATCATCAAATATCATGAATGGCATTAAGAACACCACGGTCTTTTGAATTTAATGGAAAATCAGAATTTTAGCATAATTCAGAATGTATTTTTTAAAGACTTATTGGCAGTTTTTACAGAGCACTTAATGTTTGTTAGTATATAAAATGTCATATAAACATCAGCAATAATGGTTTCTTGCTGCTTGTATTTCTTTCTTCCAGTACATACTTCATCTCTATTTCAGTTGAATCTTAGCATAATTTTGCTCTGATAAAATCATTCAGTCTTCAAGGCAAGCCCCAATATTTTTTCTTTTTCTTTTCTTTTTCTTTCTTTTTCTTTTTCTTTTTCTTTTCTTTTTCTTTTTCTTTTTCTTTTTCTTTTTCTTTTTCTTTTTCTTTTTCTTTTTCTTTTTCTTTTTCTTTTTCTTTTTCTATTCTTCTTCCTCTTTCTCCTTTCTTTTTTTTCCCCTTCCCCCAGAAGAAACAGGGATCTAAAAATAGTTCTGACTGTCTTTTCACAAGGTTACAAACAGAATTTGCTGATCTGATATGTAGAGGCTGTTTTCTAAACTTTCAATAATGAAATATATCAAATCACAAAGTTTTACCTTTCATTGATGCATTCTTTTTGTCTCCTTCAACATGCATTTTCATGCCTTTCCTTCCAGGACTTTGTTCTGTTCTGGAGTTCTGTTCCAAACTGTGTCATTTTCCCAAACATCTTTTACAAAAAACACTATATTGTATGATTTTAAATTACTGGAAATGCAATTCATTCTGGTTCATGAGTCTTTGTCAATTCAAAATTATTTTTACTTTTAAAATATTGCAGTGAATATTATCTCCTACATGCAACTAACAGTTTGTTCATTTTATTAAAACTGTTTCATTCAATAAAGTTTTCTCAAACAGTCTCTGCGGTCTGCTTATAATTACTCCACCAATGGAAAATGTGATTTATTTCAGTATATTGATTCCAGATGGTTGCCAGTGAAGCACATGTAGCTATGAATCCTGTAAAATCTTTTATATTGCTATAGTCAGTACCCTCCTGGATGCATCTTCTTTTCACCTATGAAATTCAAGAAACATTTATAACATCTTGAACCTTATGATCTACACATTAGATGGAGAGTCAGAAATATTAGATATATAGCCATAATTACTGGTGTTGAGCATCTTTGGTAATATATGAGATAACTTAAACCAGGAGATTTTGATACCAAATCTTTATCAGAGCACTGTTTCTCTACATGTGTTTGTTTTCTTTTATGTGCTAATAAAGAAAATAAATATATTTGTGCTGTTATGAAATTACAGCTTAAAAGCTGTTGAAGAAACACAGGGGATTGTAAGTAACATTTCCAAAAGGACAAAAATGAAATTATAGCAGAAATTGAAAATGCAAGCACTGGGCGGTGTCAGAGGCTCCATGGGTATAAGTAACTCAAAAATGGTCAGTATTGTGTCACTGAAGAAATGCAGTCTCGGGAGCTGTTTTGTTTTTCAGGTTTTGGGGATTTTTTTGAGGGTGGGGAAGTCAGGGAGGGAGGGATTGTTGGCTTTTTTAATAATGAACACAGGAAGAAACTGTAAACCAAATCTCATGCAGAAAATTAAGATGCAACATGGCATTTTCAAGTAATGAAGTCAAAGCAATTGCGGTCTCTGTGTCAGCAACTGTGAAAAGATGACTGAGTGACATTGACTTCAAGAGTAAGAAGGAAGATATCACTGACATAAACACCCTATTCCTCCTGCAAGGAGAAGGTAGAGGCCTTAATAGTTAATAATAGTTCATAATCACAGTTAGCAGCCAACTCCTTCCAGAGAAGAACATGGGACTTTGATTTGTTCCAGTTCCTTCTAGTACTTCCTCTCTGGAGTACTGCAAAGGTAAAATCATTGGAGAAAGGCATCAATATTAGAAAGTATGTATATTTCAAATTTCATTGGGCCAGTAGTGAGAATTATCTGAATGACTGGGGAATCAGAACTTCAAATGTGAATACAATTGTACCAAAATTACTAATAACTATATGATTAGACTGCTTAGACTTAGTCTAACTGTAAATTTTTGACTGTTTAAAATTGCCCAGGTGTTTGATCTGGTAACCATGGCCTGGAGGGCAGGCTGTTAACATGAATGCAAGGTAATTTTCTTAACAGGAATAATATTTCTAGCAGTCAGCTCATATATCTGCAAGGAAAATGGTCAGGTCTGACCTTCTAGAAGCAGATAGCATAATTTTGCAACAATAATGATGATTTCCTGGCTCGAACTCCTCTCAAAAGTTTTTCTACTAAGAAATTATTCCTTTATAAATAACAATCAAATTTTACTGAAAACTGATAAATACCAGGACCTGCAGAGAAATAATGTGTTTACATATGAAGAGATTATTGCATTTCACATATTTTTCTCGTTCATCATTTTTCTCCGTTCCTTGATAATGCAATCAATGAAATTAAAAGATTATAGTTCTCTGTAATATACAGAATTTGCCTTTTCTGAAAAGTATATAATACTAGTGATTTCATTGAAATTATAATTTATTTGCTAGCACTCAGAAAACACTAAAGAACACCGGGCAACATAGGGCTTCACATAGGGTTTTTTGGCTTGGGTTTTTTTTTTTGTTTGTTTGGTTTGGTTTGGTTTGGTTTTTATGGATTTTTTTTAAATACAGAATTTGTAGGCAGTGGTCACACAGATCCTCAGCAAAACAGGAGAAATATAAATGGTAACTCTGTAGAGGTACACTGGAAGGATGGAGTTCCCTCTCCTATTCTGAAATAGGTGCTGCCACCTAGGACTCCCGGTCGCTAAGAGCTATTTTGTTGCTGGATGTAGTGCTGCAGGTGGGGTCTCACCAGAGCAGAGGAGAGGGGTAGACCTGCTGGCCATGCTTTTATTGATGCAGGCCATCATATAGAATCCAGTGCTCGAGAACCACCAAGATGGAACCCAGTCCTTGCTGGTAGTGTTTCAGATCCATAGGAAATATGAACGATGAAGCAAGGAACAGTCTTCTGAAAAGTCTCAACATAATTAGACCAGCTGTTTCCTATAAATATTCAATAGCCCCTAATAAAAATAACTTCAGAATTTCATCTGGAGAGACGGTATATAAAATTAAAGAGCAGAGTATGTATCTAGTGGGCAGTATACCCCTGTACTGTTGTAAGGGAGCACTAACAGCTACCTCAGGAAGACAGAGTGGCTAGGGTTCCTCTTAATTCTCTTTTGACCTCTGCAGATAGTGAATTATCTGACACTTCCATTACAGTTAATTGAAGAAAACCAGCCATCTTAAGTGACTTATCTGATTCTGAAACTGGTATTTAAAATCACTTGTACTACAGAAGTAATTCTCTCCTCCTCTAACTGTAAAAGGATGAGTAGCACAAAAAGAGTATGCTGCGATTTTTCTATCTCCCATTTGTGCAAGGTGTCAAGAAATTCAGTACTCCTTTTAGAGGTCTGCATATTTTTCTGTATGCATCAAAATGATATCTGGAAAAGTAATTTCCTTTATATATAATGTAATCCTGGTAAGGGTAATTTCATAGCAGTCCTACAATATACTCCCAGTGTACTGCAACCATAGCTTCCAATTCCTAGTCCTTTGAGAGATCATACAAAAATAATAGGTTTCCAATACTTTGGAAAACATTTAGAAAGCATTCAACATTTTAACCCAAAGTTTGTTGTTTTCTTTCTTTCTTTCTTTTTAACTTCCAGAAATTGAAAATTTTAAGATATCTTGTAATACAAAGTTCTGCATTTCCTGTTTTTGTATACCTATTTAATCAGATGTGTATATCTCATTAACAATCATAATATAAGGACAGGTTTCTAGATATTTTTGTCAGCTCTCTTGTGTTTATAGGAACCTAAATATCATAGTAATCCTTGTGTCTGTACCTGTATTGAAAGGGTGAAAAAAGCACAGCATGTATTGTCGAAACATAAACTCTTTTTTAAAGTAAAAAGAGAAAGAAATTACCTAATTAGTCTGAGATGTTGTTATATTTCTTAATTAATAGTAAAAAGAGTAATAAAAATATTTGGCTTTATTTCCAGCATCTCTTTCTGGGGACTCCTGTCATGGTCAATTGTCCTTTTTAGAACTTGCTATAAGATTAAGAGAATGCAAACCTAATTGACACCTAATCCACAAAAATACATTTCTGAAATGCAGTCTTGAATAACATATTACTAAACTCTTAATGTGATGCTCATTCCTTGACTTTAGATATTGTCTTTTGACATGGTTATGTTAAAACTGAAAGGAGTACAAGAAACAGTAAAAAAAATTAAAATAAAATAAAAATAGCAACATAGATTTCCTTCTATACAAAAATTTTTAAGTAACAAGTATTTACATAAAATTAGGGGGGAAATGCTTTTATTATAGGGAATATTATTTTGAGAAATTTCTGTATCTGAAATTATTTCCTAAAGCTGGGAAAGTGCTGATGAGGCATAATGGCTCAAAAGTACTTTCTAAGTACTAAGGGACAGTTACTCCTTGGACATGACACACATATTTTTCAGGAACAGAGCATGTTTGTCATGGAATGAAATAAACTGGCATTCTGGTATAATGCTTGCTTCTTTCAGGACAAACAAAGCTGCTTAGATCTCTAAAACAGATATTTCAATCAGTACTAGGTGTCAAATACTTTCAAGAACAAAAGTATAAAAATAAAGTATATGAGGGAAAATACAGTTCTGAAATATGAATTTTGAGATCTTAAAAGCTTAAGAGCAACCTACAAACCCCAAAATTAGATTATTGTAAATAATTTCTTTGTCCAGTTCAAAATAAAGTACATTGTGGTACTTTACTGATGGCATTTTCATGACCCTTCTCTGGGCTTGCTCCAACAGGTCTCTACCCTTCCTGTGCTGAGGCACCCAAAGCTGGATGCAGTTCTCCAGGTAGGGTCTTATAAGAGTTGAATAGAATGAGGCAATTGCCTCCCTCTCCCTGCTGGCCACAGCTCTTTTGATGCAGCCCAGGATACCATTGGCTTTCTGGGCTGCAAGTGCACATGATCATGTCATGTCCAGTCTCTCTTCCACCAGCACACCCAAGTCCTTCTGGGCAAAGCTGTTCTCCATCTGTTCATCCCCCAGCCTGTGTTGATACCAGAAGCTGTCCCAACCCAGGTGCAGCACCTTGCACTTGGTCTTGTTAAACCTCATGGGAGTCCAGTAGGCTCCACTTCTGGAGCTTGCTCAGGTCCAGAATGACAGCATCCCATCCTTCAGGTGTGTCAACAGCACCACTCAGCTTGGTGTCACCTGCAAATTTGCCAAGGGTGCACTCAATGCCTTCATCTATGTCATTAATGAAGATATAAAACAACACTGGTCCCAATATGGACCCCTGGGGATCAACACTTTTCATTCATTGATGTTTGTTGTTACTGAGCTGTTGACCACTACCCCATGGATGCAACCATTCAAGCAATTTCTGATCCACTGAATAGTTCACTCATATCTCTCCAATTTAGAGAAGCATATTGTGAGAGACCGTGTCAAAGACTTTATGGAAGTCCAGATCAGTGAAGTCACCTCATCATAGAAGGCCACTGGGTTAGTTATGCAGAACGTGCCCTTGGTGAAGCCATGCTGTCTGTCTAGAATCTCCTCCCTGTTCTCCATGTGCCTTAGCATAGTTTCTAGGAGAATCTGTTCCATGATCTTCCCAAGAATAGAGGTCAGGCTGACAGGTTGTTGGTTCCCAGAGACCTTCTTTTTATCTTTTTGAAATATGGGTACCATGTTTCCCATTTTCCAGTCACCTGAGACTTTACCTGACTGCCATGACTTTTCAAATATCATGGAGACTGCCTTCGTAACCGCATCATCTAATTCCCTCAGGACTCTGGGATGCAGCTCATGGGGTTTCATAGACTTACGTATGTCCAGGTTCCTCAGTTGGTCTTGAACCTGATCTTTACATACAGTGGGAAGCATTCTTCTCACCCTGATCCCTGCTGTCCTACTGTCCATCTACTCAAAAAGTGTGGAAAGAGAGGTTGCTGCCACTGAAGATGGAGGCAAAAAATTGTTGAGTACCTCAGGCTTCTACTCATCTGTAGTTCACCTCAGCTGGCCTGTCAGCCATATTGCTTTCTTGGAGGAAGACCCTTTAATTCCTGCAAAATATTTCCCTGGTGTTTTACCAGTTAGTTTGGGTTGTTTCTTTTAATTTATAAATATTTAATTTTTAAAAAAAATTAGTATATCAACTCATTGAGATAACTGTCAATAATTTGTAAGATTTGTTAATCAGCAGCTTTCTATATTTAGCTTTTCTTCACTTCAGCTATTTTAAAAAAAACTTTGTTGAAGAAGATTAAATATGTTGCCATTCTTCAATCTTAGTTAACTGAACTGCAGATTATTTTTTTCATCATTTTACCTCAGACTTCATGAAAGAGTAACAGCCTCCAGTTACGAGGGTCATTTACCTTATTTTTTAAGTGGTTGTATAGTTACATCAGTGTTCAGCCTGCAGGAAATTCCATCGTATTCCAAAATGTGTTAAAAATGTATATCATCATTAAATGTTTACAACATGTAGATATTGTTTTATACCTCTTTGCTCACTAATGGATTGGAAAGTACTTTATCTTCCTTGTGAGATAAGAGGATTCATCATGCTGTTTCCTTCTGAGTAAAGAATAGAAATATATATTGACTTCTTCTATTTTTGCCCATCATTAACTGCATTACAGTTGTACTCTAGCATTTAGTCTTTTTTAATATATTTTTGTTGTCATATTTTTCCCACACTTATTTCTGTTTTCTCTGGTACCACAGTCCATGGATTTCTCTTTGGTAGTATATGTTCTCTTAATCAATTTTCTAAAGTTATAACCTTATTTTCTTTGGTAACTCTTGTATGTTTCTTTTATAATTAGTTGCAGCATTTATGCTCTACAGAAACAGGCTATTTAGATAAGTCATATGGCAGGATGAACAAGATGTCTTGTTTATATGTATTTATATAAAACCTGGTAAAAAATCTGATCTTCCACAGCTAGTAATATGATTTTATTTCCCAGTGCCCATGTGAGCTCAGGAATGGGGCATATTCAAACAATATTCAAGGGATCAGTTATTTACAATTGAAAATACACCTAACCACCACTTAAAACCACTCGCCTTCATTTAAAGTTTGAATTTTCTTTTTTGGAGCTGTAGGGTATTAAGGATTTAAAACTGTATTTTTCAGTATTCTGTCCTTGCAATAATCTGGATTAATTTAGAATGAAGGGAAAATCACAGAATCAATCACAGAATCATTTCAGTTGGAAAAAACCTCCAAGATAAAGTACAGTCTTTCATCACCACCTTGTCTACTATACCAGAGCACTAAGTGCCACATCCAGCTTTTTCTTGAACACCTCCAGGGATGGTGACTCCATGACCTCCCTGGGCAGTCTGTTCCAATGCTTAACTACCCTTTCCATGAAGCAATTCTTCCTCATGTCCAACCTCAACCTCCCTTCACACAGCCTTAGGCCATTTCCCCTTGTCCTATTGTTGGTTGCCTGGAAGAAGATGCCAGCTCTCACTTTGTTACACCCTCCTTTCAGGCAGTTGTAGAGACTTATAAGGTCTCCCCCAAGCCTTTTTTTCTCCAGGCTAAACAATCCCAGCTCCCTCAGCTGCTGCTCATATGACTTACAGAAGAAGATTGACTCCTGACATGTTACAGGCCAATTGCAAATTCTTAGCAGCACAATCTTCTTTCCCAGTTCCTTTGCATAGTCCCAGAATGTAGCGAATACACAACTATCATGGCAATCTCCCTTTGTACTTTATTGAGTGAGATTCTGGTACTGTATGCAGGATAAAAAGAACCACTCCTAATTAAACCATGGGCGGTTAAAATTCTGTTTAGTATTGATCATGCATTTAACAGCAAAGACTCCAAGATATCAGATCACTATCTATTGACATCCTAGCCCCTTGAGAGGTAATTAACAAGGAAGCCAGTAGTATCAGATTAAACATTTTGCCTGTGGTTTATTCTCTGTGTGGGATTTTCTTCTGGCCTTCTTTACAAAGACTGCACTTGGGAATAAACCAGCAATTTTAAGTTAAGGTGCCATTACTGTCATATCAAATAAAAAAGACTGTAATTTCTTTTTGCAATGATTAAATTATCTTGAAAATTTAAAAGTCTTTTAAAAAATATTTTTTGACTAAGTCTGTACTAAATATCTTGAATAAATAACCATTTATGTATCTTTTAAACATTTACATCTGAAAATAACTTCAGTGAGAAGAAATTAGTTTGTATTTAGGAAATCTATTAGCATTGTTTAATAATCACAGTACAAAATTTTAAAGTAGGACTGTCAAGTTAAGTATGTATATTCAATATATATATTCAATTATTTATTTATGGTTTTAGAGTAAGAATTGTACAGTGTTAACAAGAGACAATATACTCTTCTGATTTAGTTTATCTAAATTTTGACGTGTTGTTTTGAGATTGACTAAAATACAGAAAAAGAGAAGCAAATATTAGAAAAGTGAGAAAATATTAAATACTTTCTTCACAACACAAGAATGATATAAAATTCAAAGCTTTAATTAGATTTATAGTATATTTAAAATAAGTAGTTTAGTAAGAACACATACTTTAACTTTTTCAATCATACCTCAATGAATAATCTGCCAGTCAAGAACGGCAATCTTTTAATAGTAGCCAAAACCTTATTATAATACTGAGAACTGAATGAAATAGCAGAATAGAAAACAGGATTATGTCACTAAATAAATTCATCGTTGAAGCTTGACTAATGTCTGATGTATTGAAAGATGAAGCAGAAATAATAAGAAGAAGAAAAAAAGGAAAAGAAACAGAAAAATATGAAAATTATCAAATGCAGAGAGCTACCTGTGAAGACTGAATAAATAGACTGAGATGCTTTAATATGGAGAAAGAGATGATTCATGGGTGGACATGTTAGAAACCTAGAAACTCATGATAGCGATTCATATAGCGAAAGAGAACAGGAATGAAGTGTTCATTGACTCTTCCATACAGGAACTATGTAGCACTAAACACAATTAGCAAAGCGCAAGTTCAAAATAAACAACAGGAGGGAGTTCTTCAGACAAAATGGGATTAAAGCTGTAAAAGTGCTTCATCTGCATGCTAGCCATCTTCACAGCTTAAAATTATGGAAGAAGAATCTATCAAGATTATAAAAATAGCAATGACGTGTTCAGAATCACCAAAATGTAAATTGCGGCAGGCTGAGAAAATATTCTGGGGAAATATCATTACATACTTGTCCTGTTTTCCTTTTTCCTACACATCACCCATTGCTAATATAATATTATCGGCCATGTAAAATGTCTGATGTGGACACTCTTGTCTTTTTGTATTTAAAAGATTTACTGATCAGAGATGTAATTATCACTGCCCAAGTCTTTAAAAAGAAAAAATCACCCAATGAGCTTTTAACTGAGTTCCTGCAGGTTCTTACCTGTTTGTAAAACTCAGCTAAAATAGATTCAATGGACTCCAAATACTCATTCAAAAAGGCCATAACCACACTTCTTCCCTGAAAAGCTCATAAAACTTTAAAAAACATCACCTCCTTGCTAATTTTAGAGACCATTGTAAAATACTGGAGAAAAAGAATACTGGCTCAAACCACCTAAGCTCTGTGTGTGTGTGTGTGTGAGGGCAGGACAAGTCCTGCATAAGTGGAATGATGTACCGCTGCCCCAGAATAGCTATTAGCCACTGGCACACCAGAAGCATGCCTAGAAGGGAGGGTCACAGACCACAGGGATTTTATAGTAGCTGAGATCATGCTGGAATTCAAGTAGCTAACATTTATCTCTCTCTCTCTCCACCTCTCTGCCCTCCCCCTCTTCCCCTCCCCTCTTCTTTCTCAGAATCTGGGTAACTTAAAGTTGGGTGGCTTAGAATTTGTTAAGACAGTGTTTTTTGAAATTCTTTATTTTGATTGAAAGTTGCTTTAAAATTTGCCAAGTACTTTATCCTTTAATGTTTGCTAACAAAAGTTTGTTTAATCTCCTGAGAACTTTGCCACGTTCTCCCTTGTTCCTGCCTCGGGAAATCAGAGTACCTAAGTCCATTTCAAGACACTTGCCAGGCAATTTTGGGGCTTTACAAATGTCAGCCAAAATCATATAAAACTTTTGAAGTTTTGCATTGCCTTCTCAGTTATATTCCATTTACACAAGTTCAGAAAGTATTTCTTCAGCCGACCAGTTGTGAGGTTTTGGTCCCATGCTTCTTTGGTCTCATGCCTCACCTTCTTTGTGGCTTCGTTACCTTTTTTTTTCCTGAAGAAATAAGATAATATTTGAAGGAGAGAACACATCTGTCCTGAAGAAAAGGACTAAAATAATGGAGAGGAAAACAGAAACATACCAAAACACCATCAAAAATTTCCTTGACATGTGGTTTTATTTCTCACTGGAAATAGAAAATGAGGAAAAAAATCTGAACACAAAACATGGAATGGCCTATTGAAGTTTATATTTAAATAGGTGAACTACTACACTTGAGAACAGTTTGAAATATTTTAAAGATTACTTAAGGAAAACAAGGGTCACAGTTTCCAACAGTGTATATTGTTACCTCTCCTTTCAGACTGATCTAAAAATCAGTATTGCAGAGACTATCTAGTGGGTTTTGGAGACAAATAAATATTTATGTAACAGGATAAAAATTTTTTATGCCAATAACTTCAAGTTAATTGTGTGCCACTTAGCTGAATTGTTGCTTCATAAAATTGGAATTGGTATTTCCCTACACAACAAAAATAGTATAATTATTTTAATTTTTAACCTTTTATATGTTCTGGTTGATGAAAGAGAGATTTTCATGTGGTATCAATTTACTGGTTAAATCTTACTCAGTTGCTTTGTTTGTTTCTTCCACTATTTATACCATAGATGCTTTCCATTTTCCAACACATGTTTTTGAAATGAGACGCCAGTTTTACCAGTCCAGAACAGTCCTGAATAAAACCCAGAGGAGATCCTTGACTTCCATGGAGTTTCTGCATCTACAGCAAAGTATGAAGCAACACTGAATTTTAATTAATTCTTAAATCCAAAATATACTTCTTTGCAAACTAAGGTGCCTACAGAAAAAGAAATCAATAAATTATGGACTATATTGCATTTGGCATTGATATCTGGGAAGTCTGATTGACTTCCAGAGGGACAAGTCTTCTTGTGTGACTAGAGTAAATAGATTTTGGCCTGATCAAGCATGTGTTTAATTTTTTTTCTTTGTAGAGAAACATGTAAATAACATTCTTAAGACAGTCACACAAAAGAGAGGATGTTCTAAATAAAGACTTCCTATTGAGATTGAATTCTATTGTTCTGAGACATTGCAGCACATATTATCTCTTCCTACTGAGATCCACTCTCCCTCCTAATGTATTTCCTAATTGAAATATTTTTGTGGAAAAAAGTGACAATTCTGCATTAGGCTTGTAATTTTAAATGTCAGCAAATTATGTCAGTAAGCAATCTTGAGAAGGGCATTTGCATTATTAATTGTAAGTTTCCTATGAATAGAAATATGTGTAAGTATTAGTCTGTAACTCCATTGGATTATCAAACATGGCATTTCAGGGATTAACACTGTATTTTCAGAATCTGAGGACAATTGGCTGGGAAGCAGTTTCTGAAATGTTTAAGTTTGACATTTTTGGGCTGCGACTGCCTGTTGACCAGGACCTTATTTGGGACATGCTATTCACAAAAATGACAATGGTCATCTCATGAAACAGTATTTTGATAAAAAAGCAAACAAAACCAGGTGTGCTTCTAAAGTAACTGAATGCAAAGCTATGTCCCATGCACAGAAACAGTGGTCCTACTTTCAGAGAGGAAGCCAACATACATAAACATTATGGGGTGGTAAGGACAGCCAACATTTTGTGTTGCACTTTTTGTGTCACATCACACAGATATAGCCTAATGCAATCCCTGGATGTAAAAACATGGGATAGCATTAATCTTATCTCTAAATATTTATGCATAAATATTTGGTATATATTGGGTTACTATACATATATAGTATAAATCAGGTCAGTATTGAAACCTATTTGTGATGATTACCAATAAAAGAATGAAAAAGGTAAATAAGGAGGCATATGGACATTGGTTTCATGTATTTGGAGAGACTGAAACGACCCCATCTATTTTTCTTGTCAAAATGAAGAGGTGATTTGATTACAGTCCATAAATATTTTCACTGGGTGAAAATAAAAGATTAATTAAATTAGCAGAAAAGGGAATTGCTGTGGTTTTACTAGTGGGGAGGTGGCCATAAAGATGGCTCCTGTGAGAAGCTTCTGGAATTCTTCACCATTTCCAGCAGAGCCAATCTCTGATGGATCTGAAGATGATGGACATGCCACTGGCCATGTCTGGGCCAATTAGAAAGGTGGGTTACGCCTCTGTGATGACATATTTAAGGAAAAATCAAAACAAAGTGTGCACGCAGCTGCCTTTAGTTAGAGAAGGAGGAGGATGTGAGAACATGTGAGGGAAAACAACATGGAGACACCAAGGTCAGTGGAGAAGGAGGGGGAGGAGGTGCTCCAGGCTCTGGAGCTGAGATTCCTCTGCAGGCCGTGGTGAGCCCATGGTGAGGCGGGGTGTCCCCCCTGCAGTCCATGGGGTCCATGAGGGATGCAGAGCCACCCGCAGTCCGTGGATGAGGTGCCAACATTGGAGCGGGAAGATG
>VYZT01052447.1:0-24012 GCA_013400735.1 Pomatostomus ruficeps
GCTTTACTTCTACAGTGACAACAGTCTCTACATAGCAGAGCCATGTCTAAAATCCATCTCAAAAAGGAATTGCCAATGCTTTTCACACATCCTGTATATTAACAAAGTAAGACTGGCCTGGATCTCACAACTAGCAACAGTGCATCAAGTTGAGCTAGAAGCAAGCCAGCTACACCAAATTTATGCTTACTCCTTGCTGGCATAGATGACAGATTTCAGTCTAGACTGAAAAATACAATGTGGGCAGAGAGAATTGGATCTTCATGAAAGCATTTTTAATTCAGGTTCCATTCTGAGAGGCCTCAATAACACATGACAACATAAGGAAAGTGATGACTGATATCCAATTGTGAATTCTGTACCTTTCAGGGTTTACGCCAGACGAACTATGCACATATACCACCAGTGAATCAGTCATGACTCCTCCTTGAAGCCAGGCACGACGCTAACGAGACAGCTGAATCAGAGCCCATCCACTTGTCCTTCCAGCTAGCATGGAAGCTGCGTACTGACTCCTGGTTTTCTCATGCCCTGAAGCCTGCATTCCAGCCACAGCAAGGTACAATTCCAAAGTCATCTGGCAAACAAATTAGAACACACCAGCCATCTGGTCCTCAACAGCAGCAAAATGACCTACCTGTCTACATTGGTGATTAAGCAAAATTTAACTGGCTTAAGGCTAAGGAAATCCTGCTGACCACAAAATACAGAGCTATGAAATAAGAACTGTATGGAAAATGGAAAGTAACATCATTTGGCTACCAAAAGACTTATTCATGCTGCTAGTACCTACTAACTCTGTTACCAGTACAGAGCTGAGGCCTGGATGGTTTGGCTAATTACAGGATTAACTTAACAGAAGGGAAACAAACACATAGTGATTATGTGAGACCTTTTACAGAACTATTATAATTTGAAAATTAGTTCTTTTATCAACAGAAGAGTTTCTTTTTCCAAACCAGTACTTCAAGTTAAAATCACTTTAGGACATCATAACTCTACTTGAGTCAAATAACATAATTCATGTAACTCACCTCTGACCCTTGGGCATTTACAAAACTCACCAGGAAAAATAAGATACAGCAAAAGTAGTCTACAAATGAAACTGACTGCTGCAAATAGCTACCTTGAAAAGAAAATCTAAAGACAACACCAAACAGCACGTAGACTTCAAAAGTTCATGGCAGGAATGGTTCCCTGCAGGAAAACAGCATTTATAAGCATGAGAAAGAAAAAAAACACTCATCTAGAATTCCTTTATGGATAAAGTAATATTTTTCACTATGTTTTTAATATATTAAAATATCTTCACATGCTCACTAATATATGGCTGAAGCAACAGAAACTCACAGCATTAATCTTTTGGCATAAGCTCTACCATAGCAAATGTATCTTGACCGGCAAGATACATGCTGCACAGTGTTTTATAGCAATTGTCCACCTTCTGTAGCACACTGGACAATTTGTCTTTCATAAGTCTCACTTTACTTGACTAACAGTTAATTCTAGGGTACACTAAGTTCATGGTGTAAATCATTGTTCACATGTTAAATGCAATCTTTTAATTAGCTACAACTGTATCTAGTTACATTAAAGACAATTTAACAAGATATGGTAGGCTGTTTTCCAAGGGACAGTACTCAATTACAACACCACTGAAAATGTATGTGTCGGAAACTTGATATCATATGATTATTTTTCAGCATGATTTTGCTTTCAGTGCTCATGACGACTTATACCAGCTCTGCAAGGAATTCAGCATGTGGAAGATGACCTCCTTATGTGCAGAGTCACCACAAAGAATGCACAAAGTATTAAAAAGCAGCCACTCAGCAGAAAGAACTGATAGAGGATATTAAAAGTCAAATAGTGTCTGATGCAGCATTAATTCCAAGTTACATGAAGACTTATTCAGCTGCTAAAATTAATTTTTAATAAATCTTAAGCTTACTATATGGTCATATAACAAACCACTATCACATTTTAAAAAAGCTTTAAAAACAACTGCTTTCAATAGCATTTGCTATTTCTTAATTGACTTACATTGAAAAAAAATATACTTTGAAGAGACCACAGGTTTGGGGTTTTTGTAGTAAAACCTTGTAAATTATGGCATAGAAGCAAATGTTAGCAGTGTAGTCAAAATCTTCTACTAAGGGAAGACATAACCCATGACGGTAGTGTAATCCAATACCTAGTTGTCACTGATTCTTTTCAGAATTTTTATCATGTAATTCATTCTACAGACGTAATTGGTCCCTCAGAACAATTATTATCTCCCATGCACCTAGAGTAGAATTTACTCTTAGCTACTTTTACAGTCAGCATTGTGCTGTTAAAACCTATTTCCACCCAAATCACTGCTGAAGCCACCCTACTTCTAAATCAGTGTTTTGGACTAACATTAATATATATTACATTCCATTTCTCTATGTTCACCCAATTAAAACATTACAAAAGCATTACTGCTACCCTTGTAGCCCCTACTGAAAAGCCTAGTTCACATAATACTGAAATCTGTGGCAATTTTCTTTATACTAATGCATTTGTTTGGCCCTGTTACTGTGGGCAGTGGATTCTGCACACGCTTGACAGGATGGACAGAATTTATTAGTAGTTGCTTCATGTTAGAGCTATACTCAATTCTCTGTTGAAACCATGAGGGAAAATTAGGTAATATAAAGGTTACAGTCCAGTGCCAGGTAAATATATAGGCTAAGCCTGCTTCTTTAGTTAAGGTCCCATGATGGGCAAAGTTGGTCAAAGCCTGGGTTCACCTCTTGCATACCAAAGGAATAAACCCAGTCACTGTTAGTTCAGAAGCTGTAGAGAAGCAAAGCCTCTACAAATTGGTCTTAAAAACAAATATTTAAATTTAATCAAAGAAACATGAGAAAGTTCAACCTCATTAAAACAACAGCTTTTTTTTTCTTCTTTACTGCAACTTGTTAACATTTTAGAGCTCCATCGTGCCAGGCACTCTACAAACACACAAAATCATCCATTTCACATAGAGCAGTAAACCATAACTCTGTGACATTACAAGAAGGTTGACAAATCAACTCCACAATAGGAAAAATATATTAAAGGGCCACCCATTTCTAACTGTTAAAATCCTCTTACAAGTTTAACAGACATTAATGAAAAAGTCTTTAAGTCTTGGTGAAATAAATATATTAGAGATGAAGTTTCTGTATCACCTACAATAACATAGGAAAAGAAACATCAGTACTGCTGCAAATCCAACTAAAAGCAACTACTATAACAGAAAACTACACTTGCTCCCCACATTTTGTCCTATTTGAGGAAGTTGCTCCAAATTTAACAGCAACAGAACAGAAAAGAACCACTTTTCTGAACAATTATTATACTATGGTAAACAGATACACAAGGGTTTGGACCATCTAGCAAGCTAACAGGAAAAATCTATCTGGAGAAAGGGATTGCATTCAGTTGTGAGAGCAAATGCTAGATCCATCAAGTTAACAAATGCCTTCAGTTTATTACAGCCATTGCCACACAGTAACTAAGTCAGTTTTAAGTATTTTGGTGATGCTTATCATTAAAAAGCCATATGCAGAAAAGTTTGCCCTTTGCAACAAAAAAAGTGCAAGGCGACCATGTAAAAATCTGCCGCGACATTGCTTTGTAGTGTTAGTGACCCCTTCAGGGTCACAAAGTATCTTTCGCATTTCACTACTCTGAGTAACTGGAGAACAGGCCAGATATTCCAACCATTATCGCCCAGCCCCCCTCCAAATTGCCAGAGCAAAGTTGTGATGCAAGGAATTTACTTGTGCTTGACAGATAAAACACTTCCTATTCCATGGCTTTGAACTACAATCATCACAGATGTCAAGTTGGGAAGAAGAGAAGAAAAAAAAAAAATCAGATCAACAGAAAGATACATTCCTTCCTTCCTGCTGCATGGGTGGTGGGCTGGGCTCAGCTGGTCTGACAGCCCAAGTGCCAGTGGAATTTAGTCTGAGAGCTAAGGAATGCAGGTTTTGTCAGCATGAACTGAAGAGAAATTAAAGAAATGCCATGCTATTATGTTGGGGTTTTTTTCTCAAAGAAAAACTGAAGTCTAACTGAAACCTACCTAAGATTTACTGAGGTTCCCATTCCCTATCTTTTGATGATTTTGAGAAAAACAGAGCATTTTATAGGTGTGGCAAAGACTCAAGGAGCACTTCACTTGCTACAGTTAAGCCAGTGGTTTGGCAATTCCTAACCCTTCACAATCCTTTTTCTGTCACTGTATCAGGGCAAGCAAAATAAAAAGTGACCTTTTTGTTACTTCTCTCTAGTTCGAGAGAAGCACCATTTATTCACCTCTGTTACTCAGCACAACTATTGTGCTGCAAAAGCTGCAAAGACAGCTAGGCTCATGAAAATGATTTTTACTGTAGTCCAAACACTAGCCAGCTTAATTTGTTAGCTCACCTAAAAACTTTTAAGAGGTATGCAGTAATTTGAGAAAGTGGTCACAGACTCCACTCAGTACTTGAAAGAAAACTTATTATCAAGTGTGAAAACAAAAGCTTTTGAAGGCTTAGCTGAAGGGCAAATAGACAGCTGTATACACATTCAGAGGCTGAAATGCAAAGCATCTTTTGTGATTAATCTTGACCAAAGTTACAAAACCCCTATGATTTTATAGCAAACAGGCACACCAAAACAAGTTAAACTTCCAGTAACTTCCATCTGGGTGCTTGATGCAGCCATCTTCTAGCGATAACTCCTTAGATAAATAGTCAGGGCATCACACGCTTCAGTATTAACCCCCTCACAAGGAAGTACACAAGTGTATGTTAGCAACTTACAAGGTTTCCAGAGTTTAAATAGGAAGGTTGAACATACCAGCTTGCATACAATTAACACATTAATTGATTCACTCAATTATGTACTACTTTATCCCATTTAGGACTGAAGAGCCTAACCCTTCATTGCCTATGCACTGAGACACTACACTCATATATAAGAAGTCCATTTTGTTCTAACCACAAGTTTGTGGTCACCAGGAACCAAATCCACCCAAAACCTCCTGCAGCTCGCAACATACCTGTGTCTCACATGGACTGACTATCAGTCTAGCTGAAATAAGTTCTAGATGACAGCTTTTAACAGCTCCCCTGCTTGACCCGAAGAGTCAGACTTCTGAAACTGAAGAGCTGATATCTAGCAAATGGCTGAAAGATGAGAATGGGCAAGGAAGTTGATATGGACTTTCCTGGCTCAGCCTTTAACAAGTTTGCCATTTTGACACACCCATTCAAAAAAGAAAGGCTGAGAACCCTCATTACATTTTGCCACCATACAGTGACTTAACCAAGATGACCAGAGTGCCTCTCATCAGTTCGGGGGTGCAGAACTAACCACCATTTCTCATACTGCTACTATGGCACTTCTGTGACAAAACTCATTTATGAAATTAATGACCACAGCTGTTTTCTTGCATGTTTTTCAGCATTTAAGGAGGGACAGGCTTGTCTCTAGTTCATGCTAAGGTTCAGCTACTAAAATGCAAATGGAATACCACTGTATTTTAAAATTCCCACAAACGGAAGTTAAACATTGAGCAATGAGACCAGAACAGCTGCAACATACCCAAAATATTTTAAGCTGCATACACAATGATACCTGAGTACAAAGCTTGTAAAGTTCACCAAACCAGGACCATCCCAGCTCTGTTATTCATCATTTTATTTATGCACCATATGTACCTGAGAGCAAAGATTAAGCATGATACTTGCTGAAATCAAACCTTCTTAGGCCATCACAAAAAAACAGTTTAATATGAAAACTGTTTGCCTGTACTTTTCCTTTCACAGACTGTAAGCTCTAACTATCTTTCACTGGTAGATACAGATTGAGGAGCCAAAGGCAGGAGGTGCTCTGCTGTTAGAAACTGGGAAGAATTGATTAGGAATGTCAATGTCAGATGGAGTGACCATTAGATGGTGGAATTAAGAATCCTGGAAAGAAAAAAACTAGACAAATCAGAGCCTGAGCTTCAGAACAGACTTTAGCCTCTTCAGGGACTTAAACTGGAGAAATCACATGGAATACAGTCCTAGAAAAAGAAATTCTGGAGAGCTGGTTGATTTTCAAGGATCATCCACTCCAAGCTGGTTCATCCTGAGAAGCAGGAAGACAAGCAAAAGTGGCAGGAGGCCTGCCTGAATGAACAGAGTGCTCCAGCCAGGAGGAACAGAGGCATTAGCTGAGCACACAGGGTTGGGTCCATCCCAAAGACTATCTGGATTTGAACCTACTGAGAGGCATGAAAAACAACAAGAAATACTTGCATAAATACAGCAGCAAAATAAAGACCAGGTAAAATGTGGGCCCGCTGTGGGACAGGTGTGGGTGTCTGACCACAACATCCAGAAAATTATGTACTCAAAGACTTATTTACCTCTGTCTTTTCTGAGAATATCTGCCTTCAGCAATCCTAGGTCCCCAAGACACAATGAGAGCTTGGCACAAGGAAAATTTTTATTTGCTGAAAGAAGCTCAAGTTACATTTGCTATTCTGTGGGTGTAACCACTGATGGAAAATGCAATGTAACATTATCACAATTGGTCTCTTCACAAGTAGCCCAGGCCAACACCAACAGAAACAGTTTGTTTCTTTCCTCCATTCTGTACTGGAGAAACCCAACATGAATCATCAGTTTCCTACCCTACCCATGAAGTCAGGATACTGGGAAACTGTTCCAACACGTTTTCTCAGTGAGAGAAAGAATTAGATATCATCATCAACTAAGAGTCAACAAGCTGACAGGTTCAGAAGCTCTGGAAAGCCTTTAGTAACGAAGAGGTTTTCAGGTTTTTGCTTCTGTCTTCCTTCATTCGTCACTATTGTTATCCATTGTTTATTATTCATGTTGTAAATAGCTCTCCTGAAGCATCAGAACAATATTGACTTCTGAGTAAGAGATTTGTTACAAAGCGAGTTGTTCAATATATTTTGACACAAATCTTTGGTTCTAGTCTCAGGATATGGGCAAGTACAAGCCATACCTCAGTACATAAAAGTATCAGGCAAAGTAAGCAAAGGAAGGGTTTGTCCCCTCTATTGACTCTCCATTTTTCATATCCTCACAGATGCACTAGGGCCTGATTTACTCCAGAGACAAACCAGACCTACTTCCAAGTATCATGCGCATAGGGTCATGCCCCCATTCCCCTCCCAGTGCAGTTTTGAGCTGCTAGGATGCTAGGCTTGTGTTTGGAAGAGATACTTCTTGGTGAAATATTTGTAACTGAAAACAATATGCAGGCTTTGATCTCATGATTTCATCTCCTTTGAAAAATCAATTGGCATAATTTCCAGTAACTGACATTAAGACCGCATTTCCTAACACATCTTTAAAACCACCGTTTGGATCTACCCCCCACCCAGTCCTCTCAAAGATTTGTTTCATCAATCCAAATTTCAACTATATTGGGAAGGGGAAAACACTTGTAAATTACTCTATGTTCTGAAGGTACACATTTCTGAACCATGTTTTGTTTGGTTAACTCTTTATTAACCTCCAGAAGGAATTCCACATCTACAGTCCAATATCACTATCGTCTTGTTTCAAAGCACAAATATATCACTCTCTAAAGTTATAAGACACCAAGAAGAATAAATTGCTAAAAACACTGGCCCTTAACATAGATTTAACTCCTCCTGCACTGGTGTAACTGACTTACACAGCAGAAAGCATGTAGTAAGTTTTCCAGAGCAAAAATGGTATTCATCAGATTCTTGGCATATGGAACTTTTTAGTCCAACTGCCACTTAAAGTCTATCCACTCCACAATAATAGTCTCAGTTTTTATGCCCAAAAAAGCAAGCTGCATGTGACGAGACATTCACCATCTCTATGCACATTTAAAGGAAGAGAGAACAAAAGATTCCTTTTAAAGCTGATGGAGGAGACTGGTATAAATTAAGTATCCAAACACAATAACAGAACAAAGAGATTATTCCATTCAAATCAGAAACTAATTAATCACTTATGTAAAGATGATTCCTAACAGATAAAACCAAGAAAGAAGTTTATGATGTGCTTTTGTTATTACAAAGTTGCTTTCTGTCTGATTAATCACTCTTCTCCCAGCCCCTCCCATGCACACAACCTAATGGGGTTTCTCCCCTTCCTCAGAGCATATGGCCACAGTTCCCACAATATGGCAAACGATCCCTGAAGAAGTTGTTTTACACTGAAGGATATTCTAGCTCAAAAAAGAAGGAATTTCTTATTATTTGTAAAACACTAATCACAGTTTTCTACTACTCACAGATAAGACCTAGAAAGCTGGAGTGAAAAGACTTATTCTCTCATGAGATCTTCAAGCTTATTCCAGTGCTCACTCATTCACTTGTCACTAAGTTTGAGTTCTGTAGAGTTCAGATGATCTGCTCTTTTGACCATTTCTTTCAGCTTCAAAATGTAACAATATAATCAACTGGAGATGGGGAGGCACAGATCTATACATATCCCATGACAAGTTACAAACATCAAGAAAAAATGCAGAAAATACAACCCCTTTGAGAGTCATCTTTTGGCTGTGCAGAAAATCCTGCAAGGAAAAAAGCTTAACTTTTTCCTTTCTTCTCCATCCTTTTCCAAGATACATAAATACATAAACATATTGCAAGCTAATTTTTCCCCTCAAAAAAGAGAAACACTAAGCTGTGCACAACAGTTCACTCCTCTCTTTTATCCTGAGTTACAGGAAAATCAGCTATGCAGAAAGAAAATTTAGGATGATAAAGCTGTTTTACCATCCACTCTCCACAACAGTCAGACCATTTGTCCTCATTCCAGGTGTTTACCCATGTATTTGACTTTTGCTGCTGGAATCATGACAAGGATTTCAAGACAGGCTGCATTCTTCACAAATTCATTTAAATAGGCAATTTCCTGGTGGTTTGCAGGTATCAGTAGGCAGTTTACAGCCTGTCCAGCCCTTTCTGAATGGTCCTGCAACCCCAGGCAACTTCTCACCTGTCAGAGGCCCGTGGATATGCAGCCAGTACACCAGGCTTCAGGGATTACTGCTTCTTCCTCTGCTGGATAGGACGGCTGTTACAGCTACACTAAATGCAACACTCCCACCGTTAACTTTTTTGTTTGGTTTAAACTTTATGTCTCTGCCAAAGTACTGGTATCAAGTTGCCTCTGCTTTTAGAGTTATCTGGGTAGTTCTAATTGTGCCTAGATGGGGTGGGCTTCAGCTGGTGGTGCTTTAAAGGGACTGACCTCACAACTACAGGAAGTCACAAAAACTTTTGACACACATGACTGTTTGACCCAGTACTATACAGTCTTGCTACCAACAAGTACAATCTCCACTTAAGATTAATCTTACTCTAGACTGCATTTACTTACATTTTAAAATAGTACTTGGCCCAGATCTACTTAAAGGAAACATCAGATAAACCCTGACTATGAGACAGGATATTTATAATCTAGGAGACCCTTCCTGATGATCAGCCTGACCTAGTCAGGCCTGACCTAGCTAGTCACAGTTAGTAACTGAGATACAGAAAGGTATCAGTAGTGTTTCATAAGCCTCCAAACCTCAATAGGTAAAAAAGGCATATCACAGCATCCAGCAATAACACCTTCTTGAGAAATGTCATCATCAGCAATTTAAGAGAGTAAAGCAAACTTTTCCCATTACAAAATAACGTAACAGAAACTGGATGCATGCAGACACTTGTGAAACAGACTCACATACAAAAGGACAGCACAGAAAATGGAAAGGTGGAAGTCGCATCATCAAATTGCACTGTTTTTTCAGAGCAGATCTCTGTTCTGAAAGATCTCAGACACTTTGTTACCATTAGTGTCTTAAATCTTCCATTATGAGCACTTCACAGGAGTATCACTTTGTTGATATGCCCCAAGCTCTATAAAAATGAAGGATGTGAAAACAGGGTAAATATCAGGCAATTGGTCTCAGGCCAGGTCAGATGTTTCAGACCATTGACCTGGTTCAACAGCCCAGGCTCTGAAAAACCAACACCTCCTTGAGCTGCTGAGCCTGCTCCAGTAGTTTAAATTATGTGTCCTTCCCAAGTCCCTTCTACTACCTTAATTTTCATGCAGAGAATTACTGCCCAATTTGTCAAACTCAGCAGCTTCACCCATGGTATTGTTGGTATTTGGCAACAGCAACACTGCTCTGAGGCAGCTCTGTCTGAAATGCAGAGAGAAGTGACCAGAGTAGGCTATGCCTGTACTGACAGAATGCCAGAAGCCATACAAGGCAGTATGGAGCTTACACCATCAGAGTAGATTTTGCTTTCTCTGTGTGGCAACAATATAATATTAGTCTGAACTTAAATGCTTTTAAATTCACTACTGCAGAGTAGCAATTTTTTTTTCTCCTCCTTGAAATAAAACTATTTATATAAAGTGGGTGATTGGTTTAACACTTCTGCATCATCATCCTTGATAAAAATGCCTCTTTTTAAAATAGGCCAAAGGTCTGATAAGTTTTTTTAAAAAAAAATAAAACCAAGAAAACCAAACAATTATGGGGAGGAGATGAAAGCCCAAAACAACTAGAAAATCACCACATGGTTCATTTCCTCCCTGGGAAGTTTGACTAGTTAGAACTCAAAATTTCATTTCACTTTCCTCTGAATTAATAGGATATTTAACAAACTTAAAATTGTTCCGTACTTATTAGGTAGCCTTGACTACTACCCACCACCAGCACCACTTCTGTTGACTTCCAGTGTCACATCTTTTAACTAAAAAAAATACCAAGTGCCAGCCTTCCCATAAGAAGCACACATCCACTACAAATATAAGCCAATATAAACAGTAAGATTTTCAGTTAAAAGAAGGACTTATTAGTACATTCACGTCTTGTGGTATCTGAAGCCTCTCCCTCAAATTCTTGGCTCCAGTCAAAGTTGATTTCTTTGCAAAAAAGCTTCTGATGTTTACCTCCCCATGTCATATTTTTGAACAAGCAACAAGGACTTTATCCCACAGTTAAGAAGTTTCATCAAAATATTTCAATTTGAAAATTATTGTGGAAAAGCTATTCCCCAACAGACTAATCAAGATGCAATGGAATCAAACTGTCACATATTGCAAACAGAATACCACATCTTTCTTTGGTATTTTACCAGAGGAAAGACTAGCTTGCAAAGATTTAGTTAGGTCATTAACTTCAACAACGACTTGGACTATCTCCTCCCCAGAATTACTTTACATTTTTAGGTTCTGACAAGAAAGCATCTCTATGGCAGGTTTACTTAAATGTGCAAACTTTACATTAAAAAATGCATGTAATTTAAATGGCTTCAGGCAAACCTTAAAATACAGCATAACCATTAATGACAGAAAATACAAAACTGCATGCTGAAGCAAAAGTTCTCTCACAGAGGTCTCTAGTCAGATAGTTAGGAGGAGGACTCCCTTTTGACTCACCTAATAGTCCTAATTTAAGACTCTCATATCTCTCAACCTCTGTTCCACCTTGAATAGTGTATTGTGCTAACTCCTATGTGCAATATTCACATTATTGCACATAGGTCCTTCCTTAGAGCTATATAGTGTTTTCCTAGCCCATTTTCCCTCACAGTACATCTTTTAGGCCTTCCAAAAGAATGGGTCTTAACACTCCAAACACTGCTACCAGCAGTTACATACAGACATGATAGTTAAATCAATTAAATATTGCATTTTCCAAACGGCAGAATCCTTACTACAGGCTGGCAGCTGGAGAGTAGTGTTACCATATGTGAAAATTCATCTCTAAAAAACTCCCTGCTCCTCAGTACCTTCCTTGATGTACTTTGTGACACTCACACTACACTAAGAACCCTGAGCAGACAGCAAGCTACACGAGCCAGCTGCTGCATTATTCTCTTGGTTGCACTGACAACTCCATCTTTGCTGTCACCTGTGAAGCCACCAGAAGGCTCGTAATTTGAGAACCTGTCTGCACAAATTCTCCTGATCCTGAGAAACTGCTGTTTCATAAATCACCTTTACACTTCAAAATGATGCACTGGAAACACATCTCCAGATAGGAAACAGAACTTTAATTCTACATTTTTCCTAATGTAGTCAAAGCTGTATTTTAACAGATATGGGCATCTTCCTGGTAACCACCACCTCACATTATACCACTTCTACTCACTCTTTGTGAATAAACACAGAAAAAAAAATTCAACAATCTTTCCTTTTATCTAACTAGCAGGAAAGAAAAGAAAACCAGAGGCTTCCAAAACAGTCCAAAATGACAGAAGAGCTAGCATTAGCAAGCTGCAGAAGGAAACTAATTTTGTTTCTGCATTTCTCTAATAAAGGAGACTTTATCAGATCAAGTTTCTTTTGAGAGAAAGATGGGGTGGGGAAAAATAGTCACACAACCCAGTGTTACAGGGTTAGCTCAGAGAAGCAAAGCATTACTCCAACGTCTTCCTTTCAAGGAAAAGTATTTCATATACACAGGCTTCACACCCTTACAGCCAAAACACCTATTACATCAGTGAATTGCTGCAGAATGATTGTTCTTCAGGAAAAGAAGAGTGTCTGCTGTAGTCAGCAAGAAGCACAAGTATTCTAGACAGCCTGTAATATTTATAGTCACGGCAACCAAGAGGTGTAGTTACACTGTAGTAAACTGCAAAACTTCAAAGTGGCAAGTTATTCTAGCAGTAGCAAGTACTCCAGGCCAAAATGTGATAAACACGTCACATACATTAGTCATCTTGACAGCTTCTTATGCCCACAAGCCTCATTATTTCAGTGCATTAATACATTGGTTAACAGTGACACAGTATTTTAACTTGCATAGCTATGTATTTTAAGGCAAAGTTAACTGGCAAGGGGTACTTCTTGCCAGGAATTACTTGAAAATTTCACAGGATTCAAAATGAGCAAGCAACACATTTTGTTCAAAATGAGCTCAGTATCATCTGTAAATAAGCTTAACAATGGTGCAAGGTAAGTACTACCAGGTAATTCTTAATACATCTTAATGCCACAGTACTTTCTATATCAAAGAAAATATTTCTGCCTTGCAACTGCTCATTATTCTTTTTTCGGTTATAAAAGTGCTAATACGACTAAAACATTTCAAATGTATTAGTCACTTGCACTTCTCAAACTGCAGAGTCCATAGGGTAAGTACTCAGATCTTAAAGAGACATGCTATGCATAACTGCTTTCAAGTAGTCGAGAAAGTCAGGCCAAATTTCCGTCACCTTTAGCTTCCCACAAGCAAACAGTAACTCATACTCGAGGCTACGTAACAAGAACAATTTACAGCTCCAGACTTTGCCTGGAAACCACAGGTCTGTCCTGCCTTGGCTCCTGCACTGATAGGGAACGGCCAGTCTTCACCAGTATAAAAATGAAACCCAAATGCCCTGGGAGGTTTGGGCTTTTTTATTGGTTGAGTTTGGATTTTTTAGGATAGGCTCATGTCAAGTAAGTATTTTGCCTTTTATAGTGCATACACTTAAAATAGGAGTTTCCTAGGCAGCAAAGAACCACACAGCGTATCAGAGCCATCCGTGAGGCGTTTCGGGGCGGGTATGAACGGCAGCAACTACCGCGCTTTACTGCACTTTAATGTGATGCCGCTCCTCAGGTGGGCAAAGGCTTCTTCGCTCCGAGACGGTGAGCAACTCGCTGTTGGGACAACTCACTGCTCCGCAGCACGGCTCTCCCGGTTCCTTCGCCTGCCGGAGCTGGAACAGCCGAAAGCGGCTTCCCGGCGGGAGCCGCAGAGGTCCAGACAGCCTTCCAACTTAACCCCTTCCCGGGCCCCGCCACCGCGCCCGGCCGGTCCTCACGGGACGGGGTCGGGACACCTGTCCGCGACAGGCCGGGGCGGGCGGGCGCCGCCGGACTCCCAAGTCGGCTGCGGCGGCCAAAGTCGCTCCCGGGAGAAGGCGCGGAGGAGGCGGGCCGGCCGCCGCTACTCACCCGCACCAGGTTGCTGACAGCGGCCTGCACGGCCGACACGGGGGCGGTGAGGTCCGGGATGGCCTTTCCGTCCACCTCCCCCTCCTCGTGCATGATGACCAGGTGGGAGATCTGCTGGGCCACGGGCTCCAGGATGCTCTCGATGGTGCGCGTGTGGAAGACGGGCATGGCGGCGACGGGGTGGGGGGCCGGGGCCCGAACTCAGCACAAACTCCTGCAAACTCTGTCCCTGCGGGCTGGCGCCCCACAGAGAAAGACGCGGCCTCCGCGCAAAGAGGAACAGGAGGAAGAACAGGGAACCAAACGGCGACTCCGAGCTCCCCTCGCCCCGGAGTGAAGTGCAGCACACGGACGAGCGCCTGCCGGCTCAGGCTCGCGGAGGCGGGACTCGAACTCGCTGCCCTCCTGCCACCCGCTGGCAGCGCCCACCCCGCACTGGCGCCGCTCCTCAACCAGGCGGCGGCTTTTCAACCGCCACAAGCCGCCCCTCCCGCGGCTCCCGCCCCCGGCCGCCTGGCCCAATGGCCGAGCCGAGGCCGCCGCTCCCAGTGGCGCAACGCCGCGTCCATCAACATTCCAGAGCCTCCTTCCCCCTCCACCCCCCGCCTTTCCCGCACCACCGCCTTCCCAACCAAGCTTGGTTGCGCGGGCGCTGGTTTCCCAGAGTCGAGATGACGTCAGACATTCTGGTGTCCATATAAGGAGACGATTAATGCCGGGGTACCGGGATAGCGGGGGGCGAGGGCGGTGGGATTCCTGCGCCACGCCCGCCGCAAGTTCCCTCAGCTGGGCTGAGGCGGAGCGTAACCGCCTGGCTGGGTGTGTGGGGCTGGGCGTCGCTGGGACGGGGGTGGCCGAGGGGAGGTGGCGCTCCTGGCCGGACCCGCTGTCCCCAGGCGCTGCCCGCTTCGTGCGGGGCGTGCGCTCTCCCCGCAGCCGGCCGTGCGCGGCCCGCCCTGGGCGCGGCCCCAAACGCTTCCGCCCACACTAAGGAAAAGTGGCGAGAGGCCGCGGGGGCCGCTTCCCGCCCGCGCTCCGCCTCAGGTGGGGAGGGCTGTCCCCGCTGGGCCGCTCCCCCCCGCCTCAGGTGGGGAGGGCTGTCCCTGTGGGGCCGCCCTTCAGGGCCTGAGGGGACACGGCGGGACAGCGCTGAGGCGGCGGCGGGCCCGCAGGGAGAGTGAAGCTCAGCTTGGTTTTACCGCTAGGACTGGTGGTAACAGCTGGATCTTGTTTAAATACACTTAGGTGAGCGGCGTGGTGTGGGGAGAAGCAATACAAACCGTGGTCAGAGAGGAACATAAACTCCCCGCTCTCCCGTAGCGCCGCTGTGGGAGCGTGCCTGCCAGTCCCAGCACAGCTCGGGGTGAGCCCGTGCGAGCGCTGCCCGCACTCCGGCGTGCCCCGGACAGGCTCTCTTGTGGCACTGGCAGCACTCGTGGTGATAAAATAAAATAAGAGTAAAGAGTTACGCTATGCACTTCTTCTTTTCTTTGATAATAAGAGCATAGGCTCAGATTTGGAAAGTTACTGCTGGCTTTTAGGGGTTTTTATCCTTGTGCTGCTATTTTAAGCAATAAATCAATGTCCCTGTCAGACTAGGTTGCACTCTGAAATGTTCCAGAACAAGCCATGTGTTTTCTGTGCAGTGTTTGAACACAGCCAGTCCTACCAGCAGACACAGGGACATATAGAAAGAGCAATTAAATTAGTAAGGCTGGTGCGGCCTCAAGGATCTCTTTGTAACTTGTACCAGCGTTGTCATGGTTGGAGCTACAGGGACAGTTACAAGTTGTAGGCCTAAAAAGCTACGAAAGACAGATTTTATGCAGGGTTAAGAAATCTTAGCAACACCTTTAGCAGGACAGTGGTGGCCAGCACCTCAAATAAATTAATGTGCTTACAATGAAAGGATTAGCTTTTAAGGCATTATTTTCATGTCTTTTAGTATTTCATACGAACTCAGATGAGTCCAGTTAAACACATTTCTGCAGAGAACTTGATGTCAGCATGCTCTTCTGCTTATGGAAATATCCATTGTCTTTAGGGGCATAACGTCTCTCTGATCTAAATGATCAAATAAATTCTCCTTTTTTCACAAGTCTTTTAACGAAGTGAAGAAATTTTCTCTTCATTTCCATTGGGGTAAGTATGCTGACATTACAATGAACCTACAGTAGACTTTCATTTTTCATAAAGGAGCAGGTAGTTTTCAGAAGCTTGACTTGTGTATACTGGCTCAGAGCTTGTCAATAAAATTGACTACCTGGTAAACAATCCAAGTGCTTTATTCACAGTAGGGTGACCATTTTAATAGTCTAAACATTCATTTTGCAAATAGTGATTTTTGGCTAATATTTATGGCCATTTCCACACACACAGAAAAATTGAGGCAAATAAATGAATGATGTCAAGTGTGTTTAAGTTAATATTATTAAACCTCATGTGGAGGTTGTCATTTGGCTTTAAATGGCCTTTGCTGCTCCGTGATTCCTTTCCAAGAACATGCTTTGTGAGAGCAGTAAGGCTCTTGTCATCAAGCAGTTTACAAAGCTGCTGCATCTACCAGCTGAGATGTGGCAATTAACTTCTTGTATGGTCTTGGTGTATTTCCTTAAAAAGGAAAGGCTGTTTTAAATTACACCTGTTGATCAGTTTAAGCTTCCTCTGTTTTACTTTGCACTGAAATGGACAGATATCTCAGGTGAGAGGCCTACAATAAGTTCTCTTATTTTTTATCTACCTTGCAAGAACACATCTTGATACTCAGTCCTCGATTAAGTATTTTTGCGTACAATTATGTTCAATTCCATTTCAAGGATGTCTGTATCCAAATGAGCCTCCAAGTTGATCTAAGCAATACTTGATTTTTTGGGGGCAGAGGTACATATTCATCAGTGCCTCTGCAGGCTTTTTTTCTCAACTTCTAATATTACGTGCTTGTATGTATCAACTCCTTTCCTAGTGGTTCCTCGTATTGGGTTTGATTTACTCAAGTATTAAAGCATGTGTGTATTGGGAAGTGTAAGTTTGGTCTGAAATTTTTAGTGTTCTACTGGTTTGGAGTCTCATCAGTTATTTATTTCCCTACTGCAGGATGAACAGGCTCGGAGGGTTCTGCAATTCTGCGTATGTTCAAATTCCCCACAAAGTCAAAGCCTTTAGACTGGCCAACACTTCTTGAAAAGCCACTGGCTGAAATTAAGTAATGCTATATGGAGTAATAATGCATTCTTTCAATATATGCCTGTATGTGATTGGTTTTTAACTGCATAATTCTAGAGATCTTTAACATTTTTATAGATTCTTTATGGCTTATGTAATTATCTGATTTAGTATGCGTGCTAAAGATTTGTAACCATATATTAATAAATATAGGAATTTGACATCAGCAAATACTAAATGGCCAAATTAGACTTAAAAGAGAAATGCTAGATAGCACTTAATTTCTGTATCTACGTATAAACTCCTTCCATATACAGTGGAAATATAAATCCACAGAATAAATACACTTTTTGACACACTTTTGAGTTTCTTATCTGTGTTATACTCAGTAATACATCTTGACTAAAACTCTTCAAGTATCTCAGAGGAGCTTCAAGTAATTACAATAGAGAAAGACAATTAATCTAATGCAAAAATACTTCCTTCTTCCTGCCCCCAGATCCTGAACTTGCAGTTATTTTCATATAATTGGACCTTGTACTTGGGGAAAATTCAGTAGGACTCATAGTAAGATTTCTTTCTGAACCTTTTTGTTCTCTGTTCCACATAAAATGCAGTGGTGTTACAGAAAGGACTGTGTATTCAACACTCTGTCACTCGGTTTTAAAGATCATTAGGATTGTAGTGGAAGTTTTATCCTGCTGCAAAGGGAAAAATCCAGAATGACGTTGGTTCATGCTACATTACTGGGCCTGAAAAATCTGTTCTCATGACATGTTATTTCCATAAGTTTTGTTTTAGAATCTTTTCAGTATACTAAAAACGTGATCATCTTTCACTTAGTCTCCTAACTCTTAGACTCATAGCTATTTAAAATTAAACTGTGAATCTGTTATACATAGGGAAGGTCCCTGTGCTTTGCTTTGCTTTCCTGTAGGTGTCAAGTGTTAGTGGTGTTTTGCCCCATTACACAGGTGATGTTGCCTTGTCAGTATTCAGAGATAGGAATGAGAGGTTGATAAATCCTGTCCTAAAGAAGCTTGTCTATAAACTGTTAGTTCTGTTAAAATGTTCCAAAATAATTCCTATTTAAAGCATTTCATGCAGTATGTTATCATGTATTTAGTCCACTTACAAAAGGCAACAGTTGATTAATAAAAATTTTAACATTTTTTTAAATTAGGAGCTGTTTGGGTTCTGCTGCCTTGAAGCTGCTGGAGGATGAGAAGCATAAATTATGGACTACTAAGTTTGCTGCTGGTGCCCTAAAATGCCAGGGGTGAAATGAAATTCCTGTTTTGGTTTTGGACTCTGTATATAGAAAAATGTCCCTGATGCCAGGCAACAATGTTTTCCATGCAAGTTCTCCACTGCTGTGTACTGTGTCAGCATTGCCAGCTCAGTGGTGAAGTGTGTGCAAACTGGTGCCAAAAGAGGGGCAATAGCCTCAGCCGTGTCCCACTGCGCAAAGCACACTGTGCTTGTGAAACATTGCCTCCTGAGACAAACTTTCTGCCTTCACCACAGTTCCCCTTGCAAGGCAGTTAGCCAAGCCAGACTCACATTTTTCACTCATACTGTATTTGATTTACATCAGCTGAAGGAAATGGTAATGTGCAACAGTGACTCTGGAATTTAAACAGAAAGCCACAAGGGATCTCCATGCTGAAGGCCAACTTCCAAATATGGGAGAAGAGAAGCAGCCGTAGTAGTCTGGGAAGCCATCCTCAGCACAGCAAGGGACAAAATAGTTCGAAGTATATGAGCTTTTTGGAATTTGTTCAGAAAGGTAACTGCTCTTGTGTTTTAGTCAGAGTGATAGAATGAAATACAAATACTGTGATTGCAGAAAAAAGCACTGTTTATGTTAACTGTCTAGGGCCTGAACAACAGAAATGCAGCTATTTCTTTTAAATTCTATTTTTAAGTATGTAATAGTGCACTTACTCCGGATCCAAATGTGTATCTAAACTCTGCCAATATCAATCTGTTGGGATTACAGTTTTATCAGGAAAACCCTTAAGAAGAACATTTGTGAGAAAATTAGTGGGGCTCAGTGCCAGGTCTGGTTGAAATTCTGCCAGAACATTTTCTCTCAACAGAAATAAATTCACTAATATTTAGACCCTGCATTCTGCAAATTTGGATTCAAAGGCTTGAGAAGAACTTTTAATATGCATGTATCATAGCTGCAAAAAGGTAAAGGCTCAACAGATTCTACTTGTTGGTAGATTCACTTGTATTTAGCTGTTTGAGATTCTTGAGGCTTCTGATATCCATGAGCAGCACTAGCTGTGTGTCAGCCAGGCACACAGTGACCTACAGGCCAAAGGAGTACCGAGCCAAAGCAGCAAGGGCAACTGACAGAGTAGGGGAGTGCAATGTGGTTCACATTTCTAGTGGGCCACTGTTTACAGAATTCTTTGTAAGTGGTACACTTGTTCACTGCATTATAGACAAGGCTTAGGACCTTCTGTTAGCATGACGATAAAACTGGATTTTAGAAACAAACAAGGAAAATTAAGCCAAAGTCTTACAAATTGAAATGCCATTAGAAAAGCCTTTCTCTTATGGATGTAGGTTTCTTATGAAGGAAAATAATTTGTAGGCTGCTTTTCCTACTGACTGTGAAAGAACTATGAATTTTCTAAAATAGCTCAGGCAAGAATGGCTGTAGAAGAGGCAGGGTGCTTGTTGTCCCGGGACACTCTCACAAGATGAAGGTGGGAGCAATAGATTCTATTTTTCTTTTCAAACTGCTTAAAGGAAATGTCCTGTGTTCTGTCAGCAAATGAGAATGGATTGCACTGTTTCAAAACTTCTTGAACTGACTCTGCTCTCTAAACAACTAAATTGAATTTGAGTTTCTTTAAGGTTGTATGGTGGTACATATGAGAATATATTATTAATATGTCATTAGGTAAAAGCATCAGCACTTTTCAGGTTGATGAAAAGTGCAAGTTGTAGTGGAAAGGACTCCTAAATTTCAAGTCATAAGTCTCTCAAATTAGGATTGTATGTTAAAGTTGAATCACAGTGATTCTGCTACTGTGCCATCAGTGAAAGATTTACTAGGAGTGCTACTAAATTACATCTTTAGCTTTCAGAGCCGTTTGAAATAGGAAATGTAGCAACTTGGATAAGGTTGTTTCTGCCTAACTGAGGAAATTTTGAACTTTATTCTGTAAGAAGACATTGCTGTGACTGCTGTTTGAAAGATTTTATGCCTCAAAAGGCTTAAGCCTAATGCCTGATTTGGTTCTGCTTTTCAGCTTCCATTCCTCTACATGATCATGGAGTCCAAAAATTAGTTTGCAATGTAAAAGATTCCTCCTCCCAGTATGTGTTAAAACTGTGCAGACTTTAGTTGAAGAATAAAACGAACAAACAAAACAGACAACAAGAAAAACAACAAACAAAAAACCCCAAGTGCTGCCTATAGCTGTAAATTACAAAATAAGGGCTTCTGCATGTTAAGTACTTATAACTTCAGTAGAGATATATTTTCACTATATCATAACCCAAAAAAAGCTATTGATTCCAAAAGCTTATATGGAAGAAAGTTCAAAAGCCATTTGAACAAATTCACGTCAGGGTCTATTAAACACATACACACACTATTTCTAGCTCAAGGAGATCCTCAGCTTTAGATTTTTCAGCTGAATATATGTGCTTTGGGAATTGTTATTTTGTTCTTGTCCCCCTTTTGTACTCCTTCATAGACATTTACTGTTGACCACCATCAGAGACGAGAGAGTGTACTCGATGAGACACATGGCCTGACTGGGCATCTTCATGTTGTCCAGGTGAAATGGTTCTGCTCTAGCCCCTCTATTCATGAAAGAAGGACCAAAATTTGTGTCAGGGTAATAAGAAACTTCAGGGTGATAATGTGCGATAGGAAAGTAACTTGTTATCTGCTGTTCCTGTTACATCCTCTCTTCTGTGACTGAGCTTTTCCTCTCCTAGAACTGACTGGTCTCTGTTGCAACAAAGATATATTTTGTATAAACACAGTACTGTTCCTATGTGATAATTAGTGATAATGTGAGGGAAAACAACGCATGCTGTGTCATCATATCCTGGCACTGTGGACGTCCATGGGCACAGAGATCTGAGAAGCACAGCTGTGGGTCAGGTCATGGAGTGGGCTTGCATTTAGTCATGTGGCAGGGACTGCTTACTGAACAAACCTCTAAGTGCAATGCATGCTTTTATCACACAAAACATGAGCTGTAAGAAAAGAATTGTACATATATTAAATATATGTATGTTAATACCTATATTAATGTATGTACTCCCATGCACTTGGTTTACATGCTTATCATTAAATGGGTAAGGTTGGGAACGGATCACAGTGAGGTCGTCTGGTCCAACCTCTCTGCTCAAGCAGGATCTTCATAGAGTACATTGCACAGGATTGCATCCAAGTAGTTCTTGAATATTTCCAGTGAGGGAGACTTCCCAGCCTCTCTGGGCAATCTCTTCCAGTGCTTGGTCACCTACACAGTAAAGAAATTCTTTCCCATGCTCCCATGGAACTTCCTGTGCATCAGTTTCTGCCTGTTGCTTCTCGTTCTATTGCCCAACACCACTGAGAAGAGCCTGGCTCCATCCTTTCAACACTCTCCCTTCAGATACAGACATGGATGAGTTCCCCTCTCCAGGGTCCCTTCTCGAGGCTGATCAGGCCCGGCTCCCTCAGCCTTTCCTCCTAAGACAGACGCTGCACTCCTTTAATCATCTTTGTCACCCTCTGCTGGACCTGCTCCAAGAGGTCCCTGACTGTCGTGTCCTGAGGAGCCCAGAATGGGACACAACACTTCAGGTGCCCCTCACCAGGGCTGAGTAGAGGGGCAGGATCACCTCCCTTGACCTGCTGACAGTGCTCTTCCCAAGGTACCCCACGATACCCTTGGCGTTCTTGTCCACAAGGCTACACTGCTGGCTCATGAACAGCTTGTTGTCCACCCTGACCCCTGAGATCCTTCCCTGTAGACTTACTTTCCAGCAGATCAACACCCAGCCTGTACTGGTGACAGTATTTTTGGCACTCTCTATGAAATATTTTCCTTGCATCTCCTTTATGTAAGTTGGGAGTAAGCTTGTGGTATCTCTCTCCCAAAAAAGAAGCCTGGAAACAACTTCCCATGGCTTCATGAAAGCATATTTTCCATCAAAATATCTCTAACTAATATAGGCTAAAAATGCCATGTGCCTTTAATTAGGTTTGCATTTCTCTTGGAGGGTGGGAGCAAAGGCAGAGAGAATATAATGCAATAGAAACCCTGGGAAAATTAGATCTGAAAATGAGGTAAAGAAAGCAGATTCTGAACACACGACTGAGACAGGGAGAAAATTTATTTTGGGAACACCATTTAAGCATTCTACTGACAGGACGGCTTTGAGTAGCTGAGAGATTTCATTAAAGGAGAAGATTGGTTTTTGTCCATGAAATGACAGTGAACATAGGAAACATTGCTTTCTATATTTTAATTTCAAATTAATATTAAAGGAGAGGAGAAACATGGGTTAAAACTGAGGCAAAACATTTTAAGAAATTACACACACATACACACATCTGAGTACATACAGTTCATGCGTCCACAACACAAACCCCTTGGGATCTCCACTTCCTTCTGCTGCTGTAGGAAACCAGTACTTCTATAACTTTCAGGAAGAGTTTGAAATAATATCACTAAGTGTATTTCCAAATGTGAGTTTGAGCAGGGAAGGCCATTTGCTGCACTAGCTGTTGTCAGGAAAGCTCTGTACAGACGATGAGTGTCTGAGGACTAATTGTGGTCCTCGATGGTTACGAAGTGTATCACCATGGCACAGCTGCTTTCCAAATCTTGCAGCTGAGACAATCCTGGGGTGAACATAGTAACCTTCCCTACTGTACATTGAAGTCTGGTTCTCCTTTTAACGATCTCATTGCAAAATACAGGAGTGTTAGTTAAATATCTGAAGTACAAAGAGAATCATGGTTTGTGGATTTGTGAGGCTCAAACCCTAAAAGCAGGTGCCCTTCAAGTGGCTATAGAAAGGGCCCCAATACTCTGGGGACCCCTCTGATTGCATGTCAAATGTCCAATGCCAAGATGAGATATAAATATCAATTGCCACATGTTATGATAGGAAATTAACCTGCCAGTGCAAGAGCAGATGGCATTGCATGAGGTCTTTCTTACATGGAATCAAAAGAGATTATTACGTCAATGACATTGATAAGGGTAACACAACAGATAACAAGGTCATTGAATTAGTGCATTTGTGGTTAGGCTTTAAGAAAATTTATGTCCTATTCCACACTAGCAAATAAGTGTCCTTAGCCTTCTTAAAAACAACAAAAAAAGTGAGCGCAAAAAGAACACAAATATATTTTTTAAGAAATAATAATATCACAGATGCAAAAATCCAAAGCAGTTATGCTGATTTTGTAGTTGTGAGAGACATGTCAATATTTCACAAAGCCTCTAGTGGGTGCAAGCAGATGAACACAGAGATGCTGTATGAGTGGGGGACCACGGGCTTTGCACTGAAATCCAGCAGATCTTACGGAACCATGCAGCAGTCTACACCACTGAAGAGAGGAGGAAGTGAAAACACTGCATCCTGGCTGCTGCCATTCTGCTCTCTCCACTCAGAAAACAGGAAGGAGTAGAGCTGCAACTCAGACCGGTGTCTCTAAGAGAACATTAAGAAAGCATTAAGAAAAGAGCAAATAAAACTAAAAAAAAAGACACACACACACCCCCCCAAAAAACCCAAACCCACCTAAAAAAACACCACCAAACCCAAAACACAAACAATAAAAAAAAGCGAAGTCCACCTAACCCACACACAGTCCAATATGCTGAATCTGCATAGCTTAGATTCTGTT
>VYZT01052458.1:360-19095 GCA_013400735.1 Pomatostomus ruficeps
TTCATTCTTTTTCTTAATGAAGTCTTAGAACCCTGGACCCCTGCCCTTTACTACTTGTAAAAAAGCAGTGCTGAAATACATGTCCTGTTTTGCCGGATGTATTTGAGAGGTACTGTTGAAGTAGGTTTGGTCACATTTTGATAATATAGGTGTCTCTGATTCCTGCCATGCTGTTTTAAGCATGGATTTTGTTACAGTTATGGTATAGCTGTGATTGATGATCTCTTAGTGATAGATACAGGTATTGTTCATGCTGTCTTAGTTAAATCTAACTTTTCTTAGCTCTGACCATAGGATGTAGCCCTTTAGCCTGATTTAACTTGCCATACGGGACAATTTCTTTCCTCTCAGAAGTATGAAAGGAATATTTTTCTCCTCAAGGACCATGACATGTAGTTTTCTATTAAAACCCACCTTGTTTCATCTTCAACACATGAAATTATTTAGAATAGAGCTATTGAATGTCTGGTATTCACTTTTCTCTTCCTATATTTCACCCAGAGAAAAGCTTTAGCTAGAAAATGACAAAGTTGTCTATTTGGTTAGGATTTCTGGAGGCACTGTCCGAGCAAAAGATAATTCCAGCGGGTGTGCCAGTGTCCCAGAGAAAAATGGCCACATGTGATGGTTTGGGTAGGCTATACTCACTGTACAACACTGTAGGGAAATTCTACATTGACAAGAAGATTGTCTTGCTGTTACCATCCATTTGGCACCACCAGCCATTTTTGCAGCACTTTGGTGGTAGATTTCCACATCCAAAATACAGCAAGATGCAACCTTATTGCACAGCAGCTGTGTATAATGCAAACATATATTTCCAGCCAGGAAAGCTTATAAAAAATTATAGGAGTTTGGATGTATTTTGCAAGAGATTTAGATATACACATTTTCTTTTCATTTAGATATTGTACTCTACTTTCTGATTTTCTGACCAAGGAAGAAAAGCTGAAGTAGTGGAATGACTGAGAGAATGATGTAACTCACATACTGGTTAAGTGTGTGAGTTATAATTGGGCTCCTTTTCTAGTTAAGTTAAACTCATGTCTTTCCATAGCTCTTTGGAGCCTTAATGTAAATATAGTTTATTTAATTTGTCAACATAACTTGTATATATACTGGGACATTTTAAAGGAATGTGGAATCTGTGAACCCACTGTTGCTGTTGAGACAGAGCTATAAATGTTCTACAAAGGCTTTTTCTCCTGCCTGAATCCCTTAAAGTGGATTAAAGGCTGAATGACATCCTTCCACCCCTGCCCTGCTTTGGAACAACAATGGGAAAATGTCCTGGTTTGCAGTTTTCTATCACTTTTTCTCTAATTACTTGTTTCACACATGAAAATACGTTTGCTGCTTTTATTTGCCCTCGAGGCTGCCTTTTAATGCATTTATCTATTGAGATTATTTATTTTTACACATCACTACAGAAGAGTCACTCTGAGTGCCATATTTTCTAATATCAAAAATTTGTATGCTTTGAGAATCCAATATCTTCACATCAACAAGTAATTTATTTCAGTAGGGGCAGAGCAACAGAACATATCTCATTTTCTATGTTTGCATTTTGATATAGTGATATGTATTAAAAGTACGTGGTAGGTCTGAGCATGAGTGGATGACTTACATATGTCTATTTATATTCCATTACTGACCAAAGAATAGAAGGCAAACTTCAGAAAATTAGATGTAACCTATTAAATACGATTATCATGAACGTTCTTTCTAGTGAGGGTTAAAAATCATTTTACTTGAAGCTTTTTTCCATTGTCTGTACTTTATTCCTCAGGATATAAATCTATTTTGTAATTACTCCCTTCTTCTCTCAGAAACTTTGCCTGACACACCATTCCATATGTTTATGATTCTCTGAATGAAAAAGTGTTCCCTGACAACCATTCAGATTTTTTTCCTTTAATTTCCATTTATGCCTTATTGTCTTATAATGTTGAGCTGAAAATATATGTTGCAATATTGTGTGACATTATCTGTATTACTTAAGATTTTATATAACCATACATCAATGAAACATCAGATAAATCTCATGCTTCTCCTTTTTTTTTCCTACATCTTCCCTTCCAGAGCTGTATAGGTAGTAGATTCAATTTAGTTTCTATGACAAGTGACTTTAAGCATTTCTTACAAACCTAGGACAGAACACATCTGCAATTTTGTTTGAGTCGCTTTGAAAAGTGAACTGTATATATATAGTTTGCTAAGTCTTCTCTGCAATTAGGAAGAAAATAGAAAATTTGTTAAATATTTACATTCAGCACGATGCAATATTGTTTAGAGAACTTCATAGATTTACTAGCATTTGTAAATTAAGGGAATAATCCAGCAGCACGCTGAATAAGAGCTTCAGGACTGGAACACTATATAATGTTACCTGACTAATTTGCTGGACTTCCTAATAAATAACTAAGTTACACAAGAAAGGTATTCAGATGATTTGTAATCCTGTGGTAATGGCTTCTAAATAGTTAAGATTACACTGAGAGATGAGAACCTTTTTCCCCTATATGCCATATACCAGCAGGGGACAAAATCAATCTTGTGAAGGCTCTGATTACTTGTGCTGCAAGTTTCTTGTCAGCAGATTCAAAATGTGCAGTGGAATGAATCTTCTGCAGGGTAGAGCTGCTGTCTATCAGCTGGGCATCTTTCCTCCCCTCTCTCTCTGCACCTTAACTTCCCATGGAATATGTGGTTGTGATAAATTAAAAGAAGAGAAAATACAAGACGCTTCTGTGCAACCATTTTAATCCTCCACTGTCAATGCAGAGGAAAGGTGACACCAATTTTAGTATCTTCCAGATGAAAAATGTACCCTTGAACTGAGAATTTGAGGAAGTTAAAGAACAAATGAAGGAATTCCTTTTGTTAATAAAATAATGCTACTTGAGTGTATACAAAAATGTTGTTTTCAAAGGACAGGATTTAAATCCATTAAGGACTGTGATTTAATCTGAAAAAGAGACTGTAAATAAAATTCAAGCTAAAACACAGCTCTTATTAGAAAGGGTAAGGTAAAAACCCTAGGGTTAATACAAGCATTTTGGGAGGTTGAAAATCCAAATCCAAATCATTATCTGAACAGAATGCCAGAGTCAACTTTTATCCTTTTAGTAATCTAAACCAAATCCATTTCTGGTCCTTGGCAAATTTGGGGACTTCTGTAGTAAAGATTTTGGGGGGATTACGCTTGAATTTTGATCTAGAGCAATTTAAGACAGTTATTTATATTTTTTCCAACAAAATTAAAGTTATTTACAGTGAACTAAGACAGAAATTTGGTGTTTTGAAAATGCAAATCTATCATGCATTTTAACCATGTTTTCTCTCAGTACTATAGAAAAGGAACTTGAATAGTCTTGCTGCTTTGGTGAGGAGTTTTTCTGCTTAGAGCTCTAATAATGAGGTTCAACTTACAATACATGGAATTACTGCTTCCTTCTCCCCATCTTCAGTACTCTTCAGTAGTCTGGGAAAGGAATTATAGATTCCAAACAAATGGTCCTAGAGTAATGCATCCTTGAGAACTTGAAGAAAAAATTGGAACATTGGGAATTAAATATTCTTAAAATTCTACCACAAAAGCAATACCTAGCATCTTGCACAGTCTGTGAGAATATGATTTTATTCAGTCTTCCAACAATCACAATTAGGCAGACAGGTGGGATGGTGAAGAGGTATCATCTCTCAACAAGGGTAGACGTATGATGTTATGCCTGTTTTCTGCTTCCAAATTCTAACCATCCATCCATTTTGCTCTCCCAAGATTCTTGCCTCAGGTGTTATTCAAGTTTTTGAGCTACAATTGCTAATTTTACAACAGAAGGTCTGAAATTCTGTTTGAAGGCAAAAAACTGGGAAATGTTCCATTTTAGCAGGCATGTGGCTGCGAGTTTTATTAATTGTCAGATTAGCTGATATTTGGTTTTGCTTGCTAATCAAGTTCCCAAAGGCCTAAATTATTCCCAGCACCCAATGCTCACACTGCCCCTCACAATGGCAGAGACATGCCACAGCCAGCAGAAGTTAATGATCTTCAGGGAGATACATCTGCAAGAAACCTCCCAGAAGGGGAAACAGACCAATGCAGTCTTCAGAGGGCTTTGAACCGGCTATTTCATCAGTTCTCCAGATAATGGTTGAGTGCTGTGAGATAGGAGGTGGGAATGACTGTACTTTTTCATCTTTTCTTGTGATCCTTGGGACAGAGCACTATAGATGCCATTGATTTCAGGCCAGAAAGGTGATCCTGCTGTGCTTCTGTCACCAGCAACAATATAAATCAGCTGTTTTCCATGATGTCAAGTGTCTCTGCCCCATGCACATCTGAATCAGTCTTAAAAAAAATAACATTCTGGGAATTATGGTTTATTCAAATAAGCAGTAACTTGCAATGAAATTGACATCATAGCATGTATTATTTGCCTATGAGAGACTTTTCTGTTTCTCAGATCTTCGGCCTGCCTCTTACTCAACTTCTGACACATCAGAGCTGAGCTCAGACATTGCTATTTCAAGCAGTGCTTATTATTTGAAAGGATGAGAACTCCTATAAATGGTAGCCTCTGAATATGGTATTATCCTGAGCAGGAAACCACAGTCCTGGCAAGAGACTGTGTGGGCTTTAGGTTAAAGAGCATTTTTGAAGACCTTGGAGAAATTAAGAGTGGCATTTCAGTCACCCCTGGCTCTGTCCACTCTCCCCAAGGTCCTGTGGCTGTGTGTATCTGGGCAAAGGATGAAGGAGCGGAGGTACCAGTGTCCCTTCAGGCATGCAGAGTTGGCGTTCAGGGGCCTGAGCCAACTGCACAGATGAACTTTGTAGCAGTGCTGCTCTGCTTAGACTGACATTGCCCCTACACATTATAGAGAACAACGTAGGATCATCCTCTTTACAAAGACACACACACACATACCCCCACACACACCCACACACACACACCAAATGAAGACTATAGATTACAGTAACGGGAGACTCAAAGTTGGCTATTGCATTTGAATTGCAAAGTAGCAATCAATTAGTTTATCATTAACCAGATAATTTTGGGGTTCATGAATAATAGGAAAGGAAAAGAAGAAATAACTACCAGGATAATTTTCAGGAATCATCTCTCAGCTTTATAAACTAATCCTCCTCTAATGTCCCTTTTTAATGTAATTTATAGGTTCATCTTTATCCTTTTTGTATTAGTAATTATTTCTAAAATACCAAAGAACCATCTTTTTTTCAAGGTCCTTCCATGTGCCTGATTTACAGCTAGGCTCGTGTTGGACTCTGTCTTTCTGAGGTTTGACATTTCAAAATATTTATAGCTCTTTTACATTAATGCCTTTCTCATGAATCTGAAGGTGACCGTTATTTCTTTCATCTTGTTGTAATTAAATGGATCAACTATAGCTTTATTATTTTCACTATTTATCTGGGCAGTGTGTTAACACATTCAGATTATCAAGTGATATTGAACATTAAGTGAATTATAACAAACAAATATTTCCTAAAACATGGGTTAAACTTGATGCATTGGCAAAGAAATCGTTCCAAGTGAAAGCACAAAATCTTTAATATTTTATTGATCAGATCTAAACCTTCTGCCCAAAGTGGCAATTAAATTTCAATTAAACTGACTGAAAGCATCATATTAAATTTCAGCACTTTACGAGCTATCAGATAATGCTGCAGGACAAATCTTTAGTATGATCACACTCTTTTCAAATTATATTATCCTGTTCATTCACAATAAAAGTGACAGCTTTAGGTATACTTTCAATATTTCTTGAATATAAACCCTCTAATGAACACATTTTATTACCTTTAAATCAATTATTATTGGATATTTTAATAAAGTGAATTGAGCACTTTGTTTTACACACTGCTTAGAAGTTATTATATTTTGCAGTCAGCACCACAAAGAACAGTAACAGTATGACAGAAATACCCAAATACCTAATGTTATGCTATAAATTAAACCAGCTATTTACAATTATGAATATGCTGCATTCCATTTCACAGCAGCTACTGGTACAACATATTAATTAATAACTTTTTAAGTCTTCAGGCTTTCAGTCTCACTGTGTTTCAATAAATGAGATAAACTGAAGATATAATCAAAATTGCAAGACCCAGCAAGTGCTCTTAAAGTATTGTCATATGAAGACCTCAATATTTTCCTGCTGCTCCTCCCTTTGTTCCTGTGGCTGTATGCATGTGTTGATATTTAGATTGTCCAAAATACAGCTAATGCTGGATAAATTTGTTTAACTCAGGGGACATTATCACTCAGTCTCCTCTTAAGTTACACACATACAGATATTTAAGTGTCAATAACAACATTCACCAGATTTTTATCATTAAATAAATAGATTAGGCATGAGGCAAATCTAACAAATGACTGAGAGCAGTCAAATTAATTTCACTTATCAGGTGTTTGAGCACACTGAACGGAACAGAAATCTATATTCCATATTGATGTTTAAAAGTTATTGTGTTCTTATGGATGATTACCAAAAATTATTATCCAGAAGTAATAGGTAAATTCTCAGGTGGACTTTTAGAGTCATGTATAGTCATTATGAGAGGGAGTACCTATATTCTAACCTCCATAAATTCTCTCCTTCTGCAGATGCAAATGTCGAAGGTAAGAGTGACACGTAACAGAGCTGGCTTGGGACAAGGCTTCCTGCGGATTCATCATCTACCAGTAAGTGATGTCTTATGTAGCTTCTTAATTCCTTAAACTTAATTATCCTCTGGCTAAAGTCTTCAAGAAGAGCAGCATAAAAGGCTAAAAAAAATACTCTCAGTAGAGTTCAATTGCCCCTTGCTTCAAACAAGTCCATCTCCTCCAACAGTCAGATGCCTTTACATTCTCTTCCCCTTTTCATATCATGCCAGTTTTCAAGCAGATTGAAATGCAATGTTCTGTTGCATTTGGAGAGAAACAAAAAGAAATAAAGGCAAATACAGAGGGGCAGGGGGAGAACCTCTCAGAATATTCCTAGATGTTTTTCGTATTTGAAGTATGGAGTTAAAAATCTGGGGCATATCTTTTGGTGATATACAACAACACAGTATTCCAGAGATTGCATTATTTCACATGAATAAGTATGTTTTGTTTATTTTTATCAATAAACACTTCTTTTTCATTCAACTATCCTTCTCCCTTGGGAGCAGAGTGAAGAATTAGGTGTATAAGAAAACAGGGAAAAAAAAGCTTTTGGAGAATGGCAAAACTACAGAAATCTTGCTTTTGAAAACACTGTTCTTTTTTATTTTTCAGTACATGTCAATATAAGAAAAGTCCCGTGAAGGGTCAAACAGTGCTTAAGTACCTAAGTAAAGGAATTGCCCTCCAGAGCAGGTCTTCACGCTGTCTCAGCAGGCAGGGATAGTATATGTTGCATCAAACACAGTTTGCTCAGCATGTGTTCACACCTCCCCTGACCCCGACAGTTCCTGGCTTTGCTACCATGAAAGTCTCATAAGAGAGGAGGTGTGTTTGAATGGAGTGTGGGTGGATCTTTCCAGCAATGAGATGATCTCGGCTGCACAAACAAGTGAACAGCAGCCATTTCTTATACCTGGGATCTTCCCGTGCCCTCATTTAAGCAGGGTCCTGACCCAGCTCCCAGCCATGCAGCTCTCAGAGCTGCCTGCATGCAGCGAGCACGCTGCTGCAGTCTCATCACACCCAAACTGCTCCCGAGCTGCTCCCTCATGTCGGCCTGACCAGCAGATTTCGCACTATTTCTGAAGTCTGTATCCTCTTAAACAATGTCCCTCTTCCTAGGAACAGATTGGGAACCTAACATGGCATTGGAAGGCACCGTACCAGTGGAAATCAATAGACAATCCTGGTGAGCCAGAACACCATTCAAAGTGATTTGGTTAATCACCTACAAGGTAATAAATTGCAAATCAGCCTAGGTTTGGATCACTTGTGACTGATCAACATGTATCTGCTGTGGCTGAAGGGATGTTTTCCCTTAATTCATCAGTCATCTGTGTTGGACAGGTGTTTGGTAGTACAAGGATATGGAATACGGGATTTGCTAGGGAAAAATCTTTTTCTCTCATGCTGCCTGAGTCTTGATTATTTCTCAAAGAGCAGGATGAGATTCAACACAAGGAAAAGTTATGTAAATATTGGATAGCTTCTAAATATATTAATCCCTAGACATGGTCCAAAGAATAATTCTAGTTGTGTTTTAATGGCGCTATAGAGTGGTTTTTATCATTGAATTATATATGACTGTAGTGGAACTCTGCAGGAAGCTTCTAAGTTTATATGGTAATGGGGAGAGAAAGAAAAGAGGTGGGGGTGGATAGACAGCAAAAGCTTGCCTCGATTTGAAGGTAGTTTGCATTTTTTCAATCCTTGCAATTCATTCTGCTGTGGCTTTGTTGTCTGAGCAAATCTTTTTGAATCTATCATAATGATCAACTTTTACAGATTTTTCAAATACATTTGAAACGGCCACTGAATCCAAAAAGCTAAATTGAAGGTAGCTACACTGGCACTGTTCTTACTTATATGTAGTGATATGCTGGATTTATTCATACCACCACGAAAAAAACTATTAATTTTGGTCAGCTGTATACGCGGGAATTTACATTTTTTCTCCAACATTCATGAAAAAGACCATCCTGCCACTGTGGAATGCAGAAAACAATCTATCAGGCTTTCAATAAACTGCAGAATATATATGTGGTTCAACCTATCTAAAATGAGATGCAGTGCTAGCAATATGGAGAGCCCCAGCAAGGCTAGCAATAAAAGTAGATATACAGTAGCTGACATCAGATTGTTTCAAGCTTAATTCCAGTAAAGTAATAAGGTCAGGAAAAGAAATGCTCAGTGATGCACAGATTGATGCTATTAGACAGAAACTATGCGTTGGCATCAAGCAAACACTTTTCTGTCTTGGTCTCATGGACAGAGCACAAAGATATTCAGCATAATCCCCACAGATTTATAACCACAAGAGTGGACCAAGCTTAGCAGACTGCAGTCAAGAACAGTACTAAAACTAAGCCATACACACATTTATTAACACCACCAGAGGGTATTGTATTGCTCTCATTTTCCAATGTGAACATAATGTATATTCCCACCAACTCACACCAAGGGCTGCTGGCACATAATGGAGAGCTGTTAATGCCTGAGAGAAGAATGTTTAAAAGTATATCATAATGCAGCTTTGTTCTGCATCCTATACGTAGATTTTTACACATCTATGTATAGGATGAGAGCAATGCATAACATAACTGAAGGCTAGCTCTTCTGAAGGTTAGAAGTACTTTCATTTTTAAATAGTCCCAAAAAAATCGTTTTTTGCTTATGAGCATTTTGTGTCAACTTTTGGATATCACTGAATGGAAAACACCATCTTGTATCAACATTAACTGAAATTGTGATACTTTTTGGTTTGGCCCAACCAAAAGTAAACATCAAAAACTGATGGAACAGCACATCCCACAGCTTGGCATCTCTGGATTCTGTGACCTTTCTTTGCTTTGCCACCAGGAGAGAGACGTAAAGCATGAGTCTGGCATGAGGCAAATGCAATCTTGCTGTTCATGTCACTGTTTTGCTTTGAAACGTAAGCAGGAAAAGCAAGTCCATTTAGCTGCTGATGTAATATCACATCCCAGGTCTCCCTAGGAATATATTCTTTTCCATGTAAGAAAGATCCAGTTTGAAAAGTTCAGTCCTGACTGCTCTTCTGATTACCACAGTTAAAGGCTGGTATAGTAACACTGATTTTGCTTGAACTATTTATGATTTGGAGATGACACAATGCAGTCATTTAAGACATGCATGGTATTTTAAGATAAGAGGTACAACCCTTTTCCCATAAAAAAATACATCCTTGTTTACAGAAATACAATATCTGATGAAAACTTGGGTAAAAACATCTGTATTTTTCTCACATAGTTAAATGATTACTCATAAATTAACATCCTTGTTATTAATAGCTATATCTTAAAGCTGGTTTTGGAGGGGGGAACATTACACTTTTCTCTATTTATATCCCATGTGTCTGTCTTCTGTCATTCTGTTTCTCTTTAATCTTGTTTGAGTATACGGCTCACTCGTCCTTATTTTATTGACTCAATCACAGGCACACTGTCACTTTTTATAAAACGGTCACTGCAGAATCACATCAAGCAAATTCTTGATTCTGCAGTCAGTAATTTAGTGCCTTTATGGAATTGCAATTTCAGGGCTCACTGCTTGTTTTTCTAAAATGTACTTTAGGAATTAGTTACTCCAGCCACAAATCAGTTGAATTTATGCACAGTTGTAATACAGTTTATGGCCTCATGGTACATTGCTTCAAAAACAGCAGATGTGAAATTATGATAAATATAATGAGTGTTTTTTTGCCTGATCTACTGAAGTAGAGAAGGATCTGGAGCGTGTTTACCTATCCCATACAGTACATTTAATGTCTTAGTCAGGACTCCTGACAAAGGCTGATTAATGTCCTCATCTCTTTTATTAAAGATAAGAGTAGCACTGCAGTCAGGAGATAGAAAGCACACCATAAATCTTCGTAAAATGAGCAGTCAAATAATCACTCATCAGAAATAAAATCTACATACATTAACACTAACACTCAGCCTACCATGCACACAGCCATAAAAAAAAGAAGAAAATAGAAAAAAAAAGAAAGAATAGACAGATTTCCGGAAGTTTTAATTTCAACTAGTTCTTTAAGTTTAATGTTACAGTTCCCGTAACCTGGATGCAAAAGCTGGCATTTAAAAGCACATGTGAAAGGACCAGATGCCTCGTCATTACATTAAGAGCATGAAGCAGGCAACAATTAAGCGATTCACTGGAAAGACATAATGCTGATCTATGCTAGCAATTAATCACAGAATACATTAGACAATGATGGGTGACCTACAAATTTTTGACAAAATAATTTTTCATCATGTTGGCGATTTCTTAGCCTAATATGCCTGCAAGGCACAGAGTCCAAACCTGTCATTTATTCCATCTCTCCTTGACAGGAGGCAACCTGTCTTCCAGACAAAATGAACATTATCTGTGCTCACTAGACATTTAGTGCAGGGCTTAGCTTATGACTAATGATAATAGGCAGACAGAAATGTTAGAGTCTGAAATAATGTTCTCTTTGTTAAAGAAATTTCTTGAGGTAGAATTATTTTTTCTCAAAGACACATAAAGATAAAAACTGTTTTTATCTGATTTTTAATGCAGCTTTAAAAAACAACATTTCACTTTCTCCAAAATAAACAGAAAAAGAGAATGTCTTTTTTTTTTTTTTTTAACTTCCTGTAAGAATTCAGGCTACAAATTGTTCACACAAGGATATGAAGTAGGAATTTCAAGAGATAGAAGTAAACAAACAGCCTGGCTTACTATAAATTTGTTTTAGTTAACTAATTTTTGTCAGTTTCTATAAATTAAATTTAAAAAATAATTCATTTTTACCTGTTAAAATTTAACCAAAGACACTGCACCTTATTTTTCAATATCTTTAGATGAGAATGGAGCCTAAATCTATTGGGATAGAAGATATTTTATAAATGTACAATGATGAAAATTAGTGGTTTATCCACACAGAATTTTATTTTTCATTAATATACCAGCATTGAACACTTTGACATCATTATTTGCTGGGAGTATAAAATGCAAAATAATTCATTATATTTAGTCTTACAGTCCATAATATAGGACCCAAGTGCCAGGAGTAAAGGAGACGGTAAACAGACCACAAAGTGTTTTTTGTCTGTAGGGTGAAGTTTCAGAAACAAAGTCTTGATTGAGCGCTTATTCAGTTTTCATCACACAAAGACTCCAGTCATGACATTTTGTGCTGGGTTCTGTGCAAACACATGCTAAGACACAATCAACATCCCAGAGGATTTAGCTGAATGAACTAATCTTTTGCACCTTAGATTCAAGTTGGACGCACATCTGGGATTTGATTAGATTCCCACTGAAGTCTCTGGCAATCTTTACAGGGTAACTGAATAAAACTATCTGAGAGGACAGTTTTTACAGCCAGTGGAATTTAGATGAGAAAAAATAGAGTTGGTTATAATGTAATGAGATTGGTGGTGAGTTTAAATAACACATCATTGTAAACAAATCCTTCTATAAAAACTAAATTTGTATAAAGTGTGATTGTAATTTTTACCAGAAATGCATCTTCTAAACAAATATTTAGGCTATTTTATCTGATCTATTTCAACATTATTTATGAATTTGGAAAAGCGCATTTATAAATTCTGCAGAATAGAAAATATCTTCATATAGAACCTCACTATCGGGCAGGAAACAACCCTGCACAAATGTATTTTGCAATGACTTTCTTTTCCTTTTTTAATTTCAGAAGGCAAGAATGTGCACCAGGACAAAACTTATTCTGTTCCACACATCATATTCATTATTCAGGTATTCCAAAAAGTGAACTATAAGTAGCTAAGGACAAGAATATTTTGGTTAATGTTTTGGCTTTTACTGGAATTGCTGTCAGTTTTGTCCTAGTTGGCACTTAGATTGTTACTCAAGTGGCAATAAGTGAAAATTCAGTGAATCAAATGAGCTCTTTTTCCTACTTTCAAATCAAATTACAGAGGAAGCATGTGCGCATGATACTTCACAATCTTGTTAAAAAGAAAGTGGGAAACTTTTCTGTTTTATGTTTTAAAATATGCTTACTGAAACAGAATGAGTATATTACACTTTCATCCTTTAAAAATGCCAAATATTTCCAGTTGAAGTATTAAGGTATGCTGACTGAGAAAGTTTATACTTAAATATCCATCTAACCTTTGAAAAACAAATAACTTTAGCCTTCAGTGACTTCAAATCCCTCATACTTTCTGAACATCCATTTCATGTCTTTAAATATTAATATGAAAAAATTATTGCATAATCTTTTTTCCATTATATTATCTACTATATTTTATTTGTATTGATTCATCAGTTGCTCTACAAACAACAGAAAAGAATACCTCAAAGAGTACCTGAAAATCATTGTAATATTCATAAAATACTTTTTTTAATCACTATGAGTCCAGTGAGAAATTTTCTTTTTGTAAATGCAAAGATGATCCAAAAAGTTGTCTGTCTCCTGACAGGAAACAACAAGGGCATCCCTGTTGAGTATCTCTATCTAACAAGCTGAAGCCAAAATCTTTGTTGGAGTCTGTCATTAAGGGACTGTAAAATGTGTTTTGTAAAGTTGATCTCACAGCCTTCATCAGTGCTTGTAAATCCATATTGTGAGCTGACTTGCTAATTTTGCACTTACCCCAAAACACATTGATATTTTATGTCATTACAATCCTTTAAATTCACTCGAGGGGAAGGAAGTGGGAAGGCCTTGTTCAAATGCAAATTTTATTGCCATGTTTATGTAAGAGTCAGAAAATACTGACAAATACTATCCACAGCTGCCATAACTTAACTAGTTCAGAATCTATGCCATTGTAAGGACTAAGCCTACTCAATGACGGAATAAAGTATATTGTTTAAAGAAACTGAGTAATCAACTTGTAAGTGATAGACTAAGGAGCTGTTAGTCAAATAAAAAGTGTCCTTAAGGGTTCATCTCTTTGACTGGGAACCCATGATGCAAGACTTTAGAGATAGTCATTTCCAAGCAAAGGCATGAATTTTGACCTTGTGAGTACAGAAACAGCTTCCTTGATTTTTGTGGGAGTGACTTGCTTTCTTTTAATGATAATTTTAAATGTTCTATGTTCTTTTGCAGCAATTATAAAAATTTCTAGCAGCTTTTTTGTCTTCTTTCACTCCCACCATTTTGAAAGGTGGAATCATTACTTGACTTGGAATTTCCTGACTACATCTGCTTCTAAATAAAAATTTTCCTTTTGTGGAAGCTTTTAATGCTGAGTAAAGCTTTAGCTCCCTCTAAACAGCCTGTCCAACTTCAAGAAAATTAAGTTTAGCCCTAAAGATTACTGTGGTGTTTCTAGAGTCTGATCTCTTCTTTGGTACTCTATCTATATGTGTGTCTATCTGTCTCTCTCTCTTTCTCTAGCTATCATGTCTATACTGCCCAAGTCTTATACTGTATAGATGTATCTCATCCAGACACCTCTTCATCCCCATTTGTTTTTCACTTGGACACAGAAGAGCAATCCCACTTCTTGCATACTGAAACAACGTGCTCTGGATTACAGCCCAAAGGCAGCATGCTTGCCAGTTGCCAACGCTCATTATGGTGGTTGAGGATTCCATAAATATCCTGATATGATTCCATAAAATCTACCTTACTGGCTTCTGTGCACTATGAATGTTTAAAGTAATCCACTACCTGAACAGCCTCAAAAGCTCAGCATATTCAGGATATGTGCTTTCAGGCCAATCATAATGCTACCATGTGAATGCTCAAGTTTCTGATGCCATTCACTTAAGAATGGCAGCTTTTGAAGGTTAATATAGATTCATTTCTCACATAATTACAAAAATTTCTTTGAGAGAAGAAATGGTGATATAATCTTACTGGTTTTGTGTATTTTGATTATCTGAAAATGAAGTAGAAAATTTGCACCAAATATTAATTTTGAATGCAGATGGAAAGAACAAAAACTAATTTGCTATTACATTTCCTGCTTTTACCTCAACACAAAGTAAATTCAATTTTTAATCAAAAGAGCAAAATAACCTTTACCCTCTTTAATTACTGTGTAGAGATACAATTCTAAGTATGTGGGAATTTTCAGAAAAAGAAAGTAGGTTATCAGTAACTGATGGTAATTCTACAAGCCTCATTCTTAGTTTGTTAAGATTACTCTAGCAAAAAAATAGTTACTATCTATCCTGAATATTAAACCATATAGCCTGGCCCCTGTTTAAGTTCTTCTGGTTGAGATTTTTCAGAGGAATTGAAAGAAGTTTAGCAAAAAAAGTTAAAGCACACTGAATTTCAGTGGGATTTTGACACTTCATTCCATCTCTGACTACATCATCCTGTAGATCATAACTGATGTTGAAGTTCTAGCTAGAAACTAGGAAGCCACTGTAGCTCAGAGAAAATTAGGCAAAAGGTTGCTCTCAGAGGTATTCCAGATGTGAGCTACAATCTTTTGCTGTTTCAAGTTAGGATAAACAGCAGCTCAATATATGACACACTAGAGAAACCAGCAAAACCACGGAGTAAGTAATCATATCTGTACCAGGAAGAAATGGATGTCATTGCCCAGATAAGGCAGAAAAATAAATACCTGGACAAGGATATTTGACAATGGATCAGCTACCAAGAATCCAACAATTCCATCTCCATGTGAGCTGACAAACAGATGATCATTCTCATTATAAAATTGTTATTACTTTCTCATTTGGTTGATCTTGTCTCAGTCTCTTTCTACTGAACTCCATGTGTTCCCTTTTTACAAAAGCTGCTTGCACATTTTGTGGCCCTAGCAAGGTCAGGTGCAATAGAGCTGTAAATATGGAGCCATCACCAGGCTGAAATTTCAGCTGTTTGTGTTTTCTAGAAAGAGGATAAAAAAAAAAATGAGAGCCCATGGAAGTTTGTATGATATGCCTTGAAGGAAAAAACCAATAAAATTTCTTCATCAGGCTCCAATACATTCTCCAGTATATGCTCAGTGTGGAAAAAAAGGAGTCATGCCTCTGACACTACGACTATTTCTGTGAGATGTATAAAAAAGAGAGAAAAAAAATCTCATGACCAATGTGTCAAAAGCAGATGAGAGATATAACAGGACTGGCACGGATGCACTCAAAGTCCCACTATTGCTACCACCATTATACGGCTTTTTTGCATAGCTGTTCTCAAAAGGAATTAGAGGAGGGTGTTTTTACAAATCAGAAAATATGTAGGGTAGCTGTGCTTGGATTATCATAATTTGTATATTGTTGGAAGAAAAATTGCTCCCTTTTTATGAATGCAAGTCTTTGTTAATTCTGTGATTTCACGTGTCTTGATTTATCGTATTTTATTGTTTTTCTCCCTATATTCATCTATCTTTCAACTTGGTTGAAAGATGAAAACAATATAGATGAAAATGTAAGGATTATTTAAGGGAGCTGAGAGAGTTCTGTGAAGAACAGTGTAAATGCTGAATATATAAAATCAGGAAGCCTGTTAGGAGTGTATGCAAAGATTATATGTGCTTGTTATCATACTGGTGGAAGAGCAAATCAAGGACATCTTGTAGACTACAAAATAGCTGCAATGGCTGTGGGCCAATCATGTCATAAACATGAACCTATAGAACCTGAACTGTCATTTATTTTATGTCAGTTCAACTTCTTAACTTATTTATTTTCCAGACACAACTACAATGGAACAATAAAAGGAAGACTCAACTAGCAGAGGTCTCACCTCTATTTTGTATAATTTGCTGCTTAAAAGCCTACAGAGTAAAACATGTAAATATATGCAGACCTGAGAGTAAGACCTTAGTAAGGAAATTACAGAGTATGGCTGAGGAAACTATGGACCATAAACAAGAAAAGCACTATGGCTACTAAGCACCTAGGAACCTGCTATAAATTATTGCAAGGTTCTGCTTCAGTGGATTTAATATTCTGGGGGAGGCTGGCTTTTGGCTACATGCAGCAGGAAATTCACTGGGGCAGGATATCACAAGGATTCTTGTTGTACCCAGCCCAGCTGCAGCTCTTGGTGATATGAATGGGGGAAGCTGTCAGAGGTATTACCCAGTCCTGGAATGCAGATTTTCCTTTGGAAATCTCATAATGATGCTTCTGCTTGTAGGATTTCTACTCCAGTGTTTCCAATCCTGAAAAATTTCAGATAAAACATGTAATCTTTCCAATTCAGATCCTTTGTTGATGTAAATGAGCCTAGGCCCACTCAAGTCAGTTAAAGTACCTCAATTTTAAACTATTTCTGCCTTAGCTTGGAGGTGTTTATCCACACCCTATTTTTGAGGCTCTGATTATTTAATTTTTTATTTAGTTTCTCTCATTAGAGTCTAGAACAGGAAATAATTTTGCATTCTAAGAGCTTATTGGAGATTTTTAGCTGTTTTTTGAAGCACAGAAAATTGAAGGCAGAGAACCTTAAATATCAAACTCTATATATAGGATGAAAATAGAGAAGTACAGGGTCAAATATATGAAGGAGGTTGGAACCTATTCAAACATCCACATGAAGTGACCAGATTGTCAAATGCCCAGAGGAGCCAGTGGGTGGGAAACACTCTTAAAATGCATGACTTGTTTCAATCAAATTTGAAGTCTGAGAAATTAGGAAGGTTCTCTCTAGTCTATATCTGGAGAGAAAGAGGAATAAATTCCTTTCCACTCTCAATTTTAGTTATTTGCTAGAATAACTTTTTGTTACTGAATCCCATCACAATTCCCCTCGCACAACTTCATTTTTCCTGAGCCAAGATGATGAAAGGCTGATTAATTCTTTGCAGCTGACTCAGCATTCCCCTGATGCACACTGCTGTTTACAGAAGTAGCTACAGTCCTTTCTTTGGCCAGAAAGAAATAATTCTTTTCTTTCCAGCCTTTGGCCAGACCTGTATGTCTTGCTATGCACCCTTTCACATATTTCATCAGAGGAAATAATGACTATTTTTAACTCAGAAGGAAAGTTTCCAACAAGCATGTCCCATCTGTTAGAGGTGTGCTACGCTGAACTTTCAGAAGACATACCCCCCAGCATGCATAACACCTCTTCCTAGAAAAATACTGGGGAATTCCCTACTCCACCAGCTCAGAGCAGCCAGGAGCAGGATGGTACATTTATGCTAAATTTTCATTTGTATTTAATTTTGAAAGTTGACAACCATTGCAAAAATACAACAAAAGTATTCTTTCAAGTATGACTTGTAAGCAGGTTTAATGATACCTGCTGACAGTCTGAGACAGTAGCTCTGAGAAAGGTGTGAAATGCCATACTAATCACAACATGATGCTAAATCAACAATCTAATGATACTTTAAAAGTCAACTGCATTATTTGGTTACTACTTAAAGGAAAAGAGAATAGGTTATCTTATGAACAATTTTTAGTAACTTGCTATGATAAGCAAGCCAAATCTGAGAGCATACCATGCACTTAATTTTTCCAGTAGCAAGTTGTCTCGTATTTACCTGACCCATTTCTTCCCGGTTTTGGGCTTTAGAATACTGGGCTAAACCTTTGTCAGTTCCAGCTGACATCAAAGCTGTCACAACCAAAACCTCCTGAAAAATCTCTTGAAGCAAATGCAAAACCAGCTACTACCCCTTAACCCGGTGAGCACTAATGTAACTTCTGACACAATGACTAAAGTAGCTTGAAGAAATGGGTGGCTGTCTTTTACAGGTGCATGTTTATCTTGCCTATTTGCATCTTCAAAAAAGACTCTGAACCTTTCCTCTTCTAAAAGTGAGGGATGGCTATTGCAAATCACAGCCAAATAAAGGTCCCACTGTCTAGGCCATCAGGCCCAATGTACCACAGAAGATTCCCCTCTAGCTGAAAGATATAAACAATCTAAAGGAAAGGCTGCTTTGAAAAGATCTATTTTACAAGGAAACTGATTTGTCTATCCTTTTCACTACTTTTTTGGTTTTTTCAAAGGGCATATAGCCAACTGTAGAAAATGCTGATATGATAGCTCTGGACTAGAATTATGGAAATCCAGCCCTCCATGCCTTAGGATGACAAGAACAGAAGTGACACTACCCACTCAAAGTAAATCCATATGGGGAATGTTTCATGG
>VYZT01052512.1:5147-25605 GCA_013400735.1 Pomatostomus ruficeps
CCTTGTCTCTCCTTCTTTGGTGCACCTGTACCATCGGTGGGTTGGGTGAACCCCTACAGGAACTTAGCCAGCCCACCCATGCCTTGGAGCAGCCCGGACAGCCCCTGAAACCACGGATGGACGCTCGGTACCTCTACGGAACACACCACAGCAACAAAGGATGTGGAAAAGGCCATGCTCTTGAATGGCGTCTTCAGCTCAGACTTTACTAGGAGGATCAGCTTTCAGGAATACCAGGGCAAAAGTCTGGAGAAACAAAAATGCACACTTGCTGTAAGTGGATCTGATCACGGAATACATGAGAAAACTGGACATACAGAAGTCCCTGAGCTCTGATGGGATGCACCCACAAGTGCTGAGGGAGCTGATTATTGTCATTGCCAAGGCCACTTGATAATCTTTGTAAAATGATAGTGGTTGAGAAAGATGCTCAGGGACTGGAGGAATGTCAGTGGCACTCTCATCTTCAGGAAGGGCAAGAAAGAGGGCCCAGAGAATTACAGGCTGGTCAGCCTCATCTCGGTCCCTGGAAAGGTGATAGAGCAAGTAGTTTCCAGACAAGGACAAGAAGTTCATTTGGTGTGGTCTGCATGGACTCTAAAAGAGGAACACCTGCTTCACTAGCAGGGAGAACCTGTCAAACCTATTGGGTTAATTTTGTGCATACTAGGATCCGAACCAGAGTGATATGCAATACATATGCATATGCAAATGAAGCAATCTTCATATTAGAAAAATATTTGAGAAAAGATAGTGGATTCCATGAGAAATATTTACTTGTAGGTCTTCTTTCATTAAGGACTTTTTTTGATGATTTTTGCACTACGGGGTTTTTTTGGGAAGTCATTCAAGGTGAAACCTTGAAACTTCTAATTGCAAATTAGGTAACGAAACACCTATCAGGCAGAGTCAGGACTCATGATTTTCAGATATTGGTCTTGATTACAATTTGCTTACTAGATTTTTTGGCTCCAGATGAGGGAAAGGCATAGTAAAGATGAAAAATTTTGGCCTGCATTATGCTAGGAGGAAAAATGCAGGTAACTAACTGATTCATCACTGAGAGCAAATGCAGTTTTTTGTAGGTTATGAATGAGAAAGTCTATGAAAGGAATAAAATTAAATTTAAAAAAATTAATTTAAATGTGATATAATATTAAAAATATTTGAAAAATTAAATAATTCTTTTCCTTGTTCATTTTTATTAGGATCATAGACTGCACTAACATACCATGTAAATGTGTGAAAATTGTCCCAAACCATAGAGACAATGTTTCAATCCATCAGATTTATAAGACTGTGAGCTGTGCTGATGAAGAACAGACATAAAAACAGCCCCATGTTTTTTAAAATGACCTCTAACACATATATAGTTAGGAAAACTGATATGAATTCTGAGGAGACGTTAAACGTACAGTGTCATGCTAGCATTTATTTGAAAGGAAACAAAGTTCTCAGCCCAACATATTTGCATTTTTTTCTGCAGGGTTCCAGGTGACAGAGTCTGCATAACCAGTTTAGCAGGGACTTCTCTTCACATACATGATTATAATAGAGTGAAAATAATTAAAAAATTATATCTAAACATCAGAAATGATTGACTGATCTTAGATATTATGAAGAGGACTTCATTTTTAGAAATCCTGTTAGCTGAATATCTGGCCCTTCACAAAGGTCTTAAGATCAATATTATTCCTTCAAAATAAGAAAAAAATAAAGAGTGTCTACACCTGGAAGAGAACCAATAAATTATCTGCATTCTAGTCATATCTTGTTATAGGTGAAAAAATAAATTGGCACTGTTTCTAACTGCTTTCCCTCAAAATGAGTAAAATTGTCTTTCACACCTCAAGATATAATATCCTTCAACTTTAGATCACTATTGTCTGAGTAAGCCTACTAGGATCAAGCAGCAAAATTCTTACAGATTTACATTTTTGTTTTTCACTGACTTGAGGGCCATTACCACTTTATACCCTGTACATTTTAAGACAAATATTAGCCAAAAAGAAAAAATTCTTTTTTGTTCAACTTTGATGTAAGGTAGACAGTTTGAAGGTTAGCTCAGTGTGGTATACATTTTATCAAGTTTCTTCTTTATTTCAAATACAAACAACATTCAGGTGTGTGTAATAATAGCACACTGTTCTATATGTACAATTTTAGATTATGTTTTTGTGGTTAGGTGGATGAAGATTTAAAACAAAGCAGTTATATGGATAAAGAAAGGACATCCTCCTTGTGAAATTCCTTCCCATAAAAAGGGCCACTTTTGTCTGTGTGGAATTAAAATTTATTGTCTTATTGTTGAACCATGAGTCCTTCAAAACAGTATGAATTCACTTGAGAGAGTGATAGACAAGTAATTTAAGATGGAAAAGAACCTTTAGAGATACATTAAAAATAAGTCTAATCAAATATTTTATTAAATTTCGTTTTAGATAAATGTCATAAAAACTTCTAAGAGACATTTGAGGTCATGGAGGTCACTGTCATGTAAGAAATGATAAAGCACTGGATTAAGACTCAGAAACCTTTAGTTCTCATTCTAGTTCTGCCATTGAGGCATCGTGATGTCAAGGGAGTCACTTATCTGTACTTCAAACTGACAGCCTTGAAAATAGAGATAATTGCATGTCTCGAGTCAGACATCTTCTGATATACTCATGTTTTACAATGTACCATTTCAACTGACTACAAACTAGAGGACAAAACCAACTCAGAAATGACAGATTACTTTTGTTCCAGAATTTTAGTTCTCCAAATAACTATTATCCATATAAAATATAGTCCATTTCAGATGTGATACCAGGTTCTACTCGCCCACGTCTCCAGCCTGGCAGGTCATGCTTTAAGTCATTTGTGTGGCAATTCAAGATTCTTGCTGTTTATAAGATTGGGAGGATTTCTATGAGAGGCAATTGTTTAAAGATAATCTGTTGAATGTCTAATCCTCCAAAGGAGGCACAGGGCCAAGGTACTGACCACTTGCAGTGATTAGGTCCCATGGCTCAAAGGGTTTAATCGGTGTTGAGCCAAACTCTGCCCATGGATTCTACTGAGATGATATGGCTGCAACAGATGGCAGAATTTGTCATGTGTTTCTCTGGTCTCCTTCCAAATTGGGTAATTACATTCTACATAACTTATGTACAGTTATGTACAGTTTCAGTTCAGTATTTTTCATCCTCTTCATTGCTGAGTGGTTTTTATACTTGAGGAACCTGTATTTCATTTTTTTAGGGGTTCATACATATTTTTCTATAGTTAAATCAGTATTTTTTATTTATAGCAAAGCAGCATGCTAGGAATCTCTCTACACAGAAACAAACACAATACAGGCCTTGAGAATCTTAGAGTCCATTTAGATTGTTACAGTTCTAATATATTAAAGTCTCCCTGGGAACTGTGTTTATATAATGTCAAATGTATTGCTACCACTGTAGCAGCCACCACTTCCAGTCCTGCAAGCAAATGGAATTAAGGATGGTGTGCTTTGTGGAGGAATATAAATAAATAATTTTGCCATCGAACAATGTTTATTTCATCTGAGCCATCTCCTGAAAAAAACCTGCTCAACAAAACAAGCAATCAAATTAAACAAAGCAAAAGAAAACAAAACAATATGCTTTTTATTAACTAAGTATTATTGTGTTCCAAAATGCATTGCTAATGACTTGCTTCACTCTTTTCATAATTGTGGTTAAGAACAACAGATGCGAAACAAGAAAATTCTGCTGCAAGTTCTAGCCTAAAGATAGGAAAACAATAACGAGAATAAATCATGTGCCGAAAATTAATTTCCTCACTGTGTGACGAAAAATTTATGCATGTAAGCACAGAATAGCAAAGTACTTTCAAAAGTAGATACAATGATTGTAAATCTTACTAGAACTAATTCTAGATTTAGTGAGAGCCTCTCATACCTGTTAATGTTACCTTAGAAAAATCCTTTTCAGAGTCCTTGAAGAATTCCCACTCCTCCTCCTTCTCTACCCTCTGTCATAAGTATCAAAAAAGATCTTTTACTTAAAGGTGCAGATTTGTACAAGATATTAGGTTAATTATTCTGAGGTGTTTACTATTTAGACTTCACTGTTCAACTGTGGACATAACCTTGGCTTTTAGTTAGATTCAGCAACAGTGAGATTCCTGTGGTCTCATCCTTCTCTGTTCCTAGAAAAGTATACTGAGATTTCTGGATTTAAATGCTTGTAGTTCCAATAAACATTTCAAGTGATTTGAAATCTGTCAAATTGGAATACTTATCAGCTCTTCCAGTTTGGTTTAATTTTTTTTGTATTTAGATGCTTGTTTATTTCTTAACCTCTTAATATCATTCCTCATTGCAAATTGTGAAGTGTGAACCCACCAGAAGTCCTCTGGTTTAACATTTACATTTAGTTGAAGAAAGCAATGTAAATTTGTGCAGTTCTACATATGATCTCATGGAGATATTAAGAATGACGACATTCCTTTCCTTCCAGATGAAGAGTCACTGTAGAAAGGAATTAAGTTATATGTTGTATTCCCATTGAACCCATTTATCTGAAACTGCTCAGAAATTCACAGCATATTTTCAGAGATTACAGAGGTCATGATTAGGAAAGACAGTTACATATCTTTAGCTTTCTTAATTACTTCTCTTTTAAAGAGTTTTATTCTCTTGATTCCTTTGCTGTGACTAAACCATCTGGCTGGGACGTGTTTTATTATTTCTTAGGGACTGTGCTAACATGGCTCATTTTGTGGCTTTTGTTCACTATAAACTCTGTAGTGATAGTTAGATCCTCCCAGATAAGTTCGTGATGTTACCCTGGTGTGAATAGAACCTGTAGTACATGAATCAGGCATGCTCTGGATGAAATAAGCTATTTGGTCTATCCTGTACAAAATGAAACTCCCTTTGTGCTTTTTGTGTAGGAGGGACTCTAGTACACTGAAAACTCACAGAGAGGGCAGCATTTGGCTTCTCCCTCCATCAGCATGGTAGCCATTGTCACAAATGTCACCAGTTACTGCCAGTAATGTTCATGTGTGGTTGGAGAGGCAGGTGAATCATGCTGCTAATTGTTGGGAAGTAATTTAAGAAATGAAGAGCATTTGAACTTTTAAACTGAAAACTTGTCCATTACATCTAGACAAGAAGTGGGAGGCCGTCAAAGTCTTTACACTGAGTTTGTTTCCTGCTTCCTCCAGTTTGAGTCTGGTGAATACCATACCGTGACAACTGCTGACTTCCCCAACACTGTTGTGAATGGTTCTTAAAAAACTTTTATTTTCTTTAAAGTGTAGGTTGCCCATGCTTATTTAATTTGCTTTCCTTTTAAATAAATAAGTTTCACTCTTGTGAGAAAACTATAAAATAGCACAAATGTTCCCTCTATCTCTCCCATTCAGAACCTGCCTGTTTATTGGTTTTGATTCTTGAGAAGAAGTATTATTTTATTGTTATTATTATCTGTGAGCATCATCAGTTTTCTTGTCTCTTGTGGAAAATTGCTTTCTTCATACAGTTACTGAGATACTATCACTGTTAATTCTGTCAAGCTCTGACAATGAATTATGTTACCAAAATTTAATTCACTTGTGAAAACGAGTAGCTTACTAGCTCTAGGATATGTACAAGTGACATGACAAGAAAAAGTTGTTAATAGTTCTGTACAGAAATGATCCATTTAATTATTGCATATTCATGATTTTTTTTATTTTGTACTCTGTTTCTAGGGTCCTATTCATGTTTGGTCAAAACATAAAAGTGAGGCTGGTTTTACTTGGAAATGGAGGTGGGCAAAACTGCAGCATCCAGTGGAAAACTTAATGAGTTCTGTGTGCCTTCTATTTGTAGACAGAATAGTTTAAAAAAATCATCCAAATGAATATGTTTTTTCCTCATGCTCCAAGTTGGTTGAAGAGGTAGTATTCCTTATACTGAAATATATATATGAAGCAAAGCTGTCAGTCTCTTTCCCCTTTCACTTTTGAGTGGTCTGTTAAATTCAGTCAATGTCATTGACCTGTCAAATTATGGTAGAATATTTTATCCTTTTTTCCTAGGTAATCAAGCAACAGTATTTGTGGAACAGCAGTTTCTACCTTGACTGATAACAGTCAGAAATACAATACAAACAGAAACAAAAGAAAGGTGTCATGTTTGCACAGAGCCATAAGAATAAAATAATAGATCTGGAAGTACTGAAGAACAGCTTGTTCAATGGCATTTATGTTTTTTCACATGTTCTTTGTTTTAGTTAAATTATTGTATACAAATTATTTCTCTTTAGCAAATAATGGAATGGAAGTTGAACAGAAATATAAGTGGTTTTTTCATTTAAATTTGTATTTGAAGTTACATTTTTGATATGAGGCATTGTGCATATCTGAATCATATTTCCTGTGATATAAATTTGTCTTAGAGTAATGCATATAGTCTGATTAATGAGAATATACTAAATGAAGATTGAGTTCCATTCCATAAAATCAGTATTTTTAAAACTAATTTAGTATATATAACTTCATGTCAGTTTAAAGAACCAAACCAAAATTTATTTTATTTTATTTTGGTATACCAAACACTTTAGTTTCAATTTTAGTTGGACATGTTTTCAAGAATTGTATTTGTGGCATTTTATGTAGTATGACAAATTAGAAAAGCTTTTGAATTATCTTGGAAAAAATGACAACAATCAACAAGAAATAATTCAGTATGCCAATCACCATCTTCTTCTAATGCCTTTGTCTAGAAAGGAATCGGAATATTTTGCAAGAAGCTTGTTACTGGTTACAAAGGATCTCCTGAATCAGAATGGTTTCTGAACCATAATATCAACCCTCTCATTAAAAAATTTTCCTATTATTTTGTTACATGTTGTCACTATGGGTATGTATACACGTGAATACACTTGGAATTATTTTCAGAAGTATAAATGCAAGATTTTGACTCCTCAGGTTATGCCTTTTAGAAACTTGACACATTATATTCACTTCTCCTTCAGGATTCACTTTTGTTCTTGAGACTAACACCTACCTCATTCCATCAACAGTGTCTAAAAGTACACAAGGCCTTGAAGCATGGAATGCAGCTCCAGCTCAGTTAGAACTTTTTTGATGGCTCCTTTAAAAAAAAAAATATGGTTATACATTGATTGTTAATGTATCAAAACAAAAAAAATGTTTAATCCATTGCCAGTTTTCATTGCAGAGGTTTCATAGGGTTCAAATTACAGTTCTGTAATGAAAGTTATATGTGATCTATTTCTAAACCATCTCTGCACTATATTGCATTTCCAGTCTTGTGAATGTTTTGTTGTCAGTGGCACAGAAACTGGAGAAATACATTAAGATAAAGAAATGTCCTTGTCTGTCATTAAATGGGAAAATGTGTGTAATGTCCTGTTGTCCATAAACTGTCATGTAACATTTTAATGGTAGAATTTCAAGGTAGCTAAGACAATGGGATTTCTGCGTATAAAACAGGCCATAAAACCTGACAACTTTTATTTCAGGCATGAGAAGCAGAATACTACTCTTTGAAGTTAAACATTTTTAAAAGGGAAACATGTACATATATAGAGAACAGCTTCAAATATTCTTAGATGTTATTTTGCACTATAATCAACATCAAAGTGTGCTTAGGATATTAGAAAATCAGTCTATTCATTTTGAGCTTAGTGTTTTGCTAAATTAGATTCAAAAGCTGGATTAAACAGAAAGAAACAAAAGAAAACCTGCAAATTTAGTTTAGGTGTTTGAAAAGTATCTAGATGACATTAACAGCTGTGTCTCAATAGTGATGTTCAAATGGGGAGATTAATGGAAGATGCACTAAGTATTGATTTGCTTTGCAGTTCACAACAACAGTTAAGGTGATTTTTTTTTTTTTAATTTTCTGTTCTGCATCTGTGTTTCAAATCTAAAATGTTGGGTTTAAGGTCAGATGGATGTAACATGTTAAGACAAAGTACATGCAAGCAGTGGTGTTCCTGAAAAGAAATAATCTCATGCTCCTGCAGAAGGACTTTCATGAGGGACAGCTAATTGTACATGTTCATATTGTGCCTATATATCCTGTTCTTAATTGTTCTTGGAGAAAGAAGGAGACAATTAGCAGTGTTAAGCAGACAATTAGCAATGTCTTAAATGCAAATGATTTAACATTTACCCCATTTCTAAATATCCTTTCAGTTATTTTCCCCACCGTATGAAACAGCAGATCAAGTGGCTATCTAAGGTTTTCTCAATGTCAATTCTGCCAGCTGCATTACAAAAAGTGGTTACCACAAGTAAACAGTTAAGCTCTTAAATGCAATAAATATTCTTCCTGCCTTCTTAGGATAGTTGAAAGCTTATGTGTTTAATAAACTGAGAAAGTGTTAATTAATATACTAAAATTGGCAGACAATTTTGTGGGGTCTAAGTGTACTTTTGAAAGAATCTGCAGATATTGGAAAAGCTCCAAACCACATAGGAGACCTCTATATTCATGTCAGCAGATGGGATTTTGTTTGAAAATGCAGGGTTGCAATAAAAATTTGGGCTACTGCTGGAGTTGTTCGGTTCCATGAGCTTTTAATGACCAGCTGTTTTCTGTATCCATGGTTACCATGAATGTTAAAACATCCTTTTCAATTTATCTGTATATTACTGTTTACTTATTTTACAGTGCTACGTATAACTATGGAACAATATTAAACAAAGGTATGCAACAGTACAATACTTCTTTTCCCTAAGAAAATACACATAGGTAAAATAGCCTAGAAACGTCTAAATTAAAAAAAAGTGGTTTATTTCTTTATATTTCTTTCCTTTTTGTAATTAATACCGAAGAAATAAATTGCTAAATGGACTAATACAGGTCTTACATAAAAACAAATATGACCATAGAAGAGAAATTCACCATTTCAAGAAAAGGTATAAATATAAACGTTACAGATTGCGATGTTTTGGCATTTTTATTAAAGTACTGATGTCAGGTTGCATAAGGTATAAATTATAAACTTATGAAGTCCCAATAGACAGTAATTAAATTTATGGGATTGTCACAGAACATTATGTAACTAATAAGATACGCAGAGATTTTTGTGTCTATGATTGCCTTAGTCTTTTTACACAACTTCAACATACACTATTTTAGCAGAATTAAGGACCTTTTTAACATAAAGAAGTATTTTCATAGAAAAAATAATAAAATAATGTTGCAGTGTGCTATGGCCAGGTTTCGGTTTTCCCCACAGCCAGGCTCTGCCATCTCCCCCCTTTCCCCTGCGGTATTTGGTTTCTCCCCCGGGAAGGCTCTGCATTCCCCAATCAGCTGCAAGCCCGCCAAATTCAAACCCCGCATCCCTACACCATAGGATGTTTTATATCCTCCCCCACCCACTCATGACGGTATATATGTTACTGTAAAGCACTGTGCCGGTGCTTCCTGGCATGAACCCGGTGCCCAATTAAACCATCTGAGAAGCCCCTCCACCTCGTCTCTCCTTCCTCAGCGCCCTGGACCACCAGTGGATTAGGTGAACCCCTGCAGGACCTTCGCCAGCCCTCCCACGCCCAAAGCAGCTGGGCAAGCCTCTGAAACTGCGGGCGGCTGCCCGGTGTCTCTGCCGGCGGCACCGCGGCAAAATAATAAAAAAATATTTGTAGGATACCAGATATACTGTATTATGTGCTTAAATAGAATTATTGCATTTAAGCAATGTGTTTAACATTTGCCTGCATATTCCTGTATGCTCAATTTTTTAAATGTATTCCTACACTTCTAACCAGTCCAAGATATTTTCCACAGTTTTCCTGCTGAAAATGCCCTATTGTTGCCCTGCAGTCAAGTAAAAGTTACTTAGCATTTTAAATTGAGTTAATAGTAGAAGATATTGTATCAAGAAGTAATCCAGATGCCTAAGTAAATATGATTCACAAAAGAGAATATCATGTTTAATCTGCTTCTCTCTGAGTCTTAAGGGCAGCCAAGTAAACTGCCTCCTTGCATTTCAGAAGCAGAATCTTTGTGCCTTCAGAAGACTATTTTATGACAACATAATTATTTTTTTTATCTTTTGATAATGATTCTACCTAAGATCATAAAAGTACTTTACATTACCTAAGAAATACAGATATTATTTAGATTAAATATCATTATTCATTTTTATGCAAATCCAAATCCTTTGTGTATGTTACTTCAGAGATATTTTCAACTTTGGCAGATATTTTTTAATTTTTTTGTGATTTATGTTTAAAATAAAAGAATATTTTCAAAAAGATATCTTTTAATGCCCACTAGATTTAGTAGAATAATAGTTTCAGTTCAAGGAACTAGATTACAAGGGTCAAAGTTGACACACAATTACTCTTGCACATTGCCCTTAACTAGACTAAGTTTATAGTTTTAAGTAAATGTTCACTGATTTCATTTGAAGGAATTTTCAATTTCAATTGAAGTAAGTTTTTATTGACACAAGGTGTTCACATTTTAGCCTTTGCACAGTAAGAATCTTGGCTGTGTAATTGTCTAATGTAGTGTCTGTCAGTATTTTAAGATTTTTTCACTCTTTAGTGTTACTCAGAAAAACAGATTTTTGTTCTCGGTAAAGATGTGAAACAACATACCTGTGATAAATTTGAGGTTTGATATCAAAAGGGTGGCAGGTAACAGGCAAAAGTGTCTGAACTCAAAAAAAATCTACATAAAACTAAAAAGCCTCCCTTAGAGCTGCTGTAACTTTTAGGCAAAGGCAGGTCCCAGCTAAAAGGCACTGAAAGATTCAGATAAAATGTAGTGATGTCAAAAAGAAAAATAAATGTGTCTATATATGAAAAGAGTGTATAATATTCTTCCCATTTCTCATTATGTGAAATTATATATGTCTACTGGATAAGATATCTTCATTATGTTATGAAAGCAGCATTTTCTGTTGGTGACATGAATGCTGCTGCTCTGGGTTATCAGTTGTCTGATTAGACCAGGATTTGGGACATGCTGTTCTCTGACAGTGACTCTGCAGTAGATCTTGGATCAATCACTTCTCTGGTGATTCTCACTTCTTGAATCAATCACTTCTTCCCTCTTTTGCATTCCCTCTTTGTCTCTTAATTTTAATTTCTTGTCTTTTCAGACTGAAAATGCAGACCTATTATGCACTTCTGTAACATCTAGAACAGTTGGGATCTAAATTCCACTGTAATTTTAGCACTTCAGCATATAAATATTCCTGAAGGACTTTTAAAATCACTGAGGTTGTGATAATTACAATTATATGAAGTGTTTAAGCTAAAATAACTTTCCTGAGTCAATGCTGTAAAAATTTAGCCTGCTGAGTTCTAAAATATTTAGCATGAAATTTGTCTCAGAACATCTCTTCATTTTATTGTTGAAAGATGCTCCAAATCTGCTTTTCTTCTTTTTGATCTTGGGGAGGAAGAAAAATATTGCAGCCAGCCACTGTTCTAGCCTCTTTCTTTCTCTCTATGCTTCTCCCCCACTGTTAACCCTGTCTTTATTTTCTTTTTTTTTCTTTTGTCAAATGCAAATTTCTATTCCAGAGGAGAAAGAATATAGTTAATACTTCTCTCTGTTTTGCATGGTAGCTTACTGATTTCTCAGTACGTATCTTGACTTACTCGTTTCTGTTTGACTTATATTGATCTTAGCTGTAACAAAGAATCCTAGCCCTGCACTATAACAGAAATTCTAATAATAATTGAATTATTAATACTTTGGAAAATAAAATTTAAGAATAGTACTGTTTTGTTACCAAATTCAGAATGAGTCTAGGAAGGACAGGTGAGCTAGAGGATATTGAGAATTGATCATGGCTCAGTTTCTCAGTGTGTATAAATTTTCTGTGTGCCATATCTCTGTTCATTAGATCAAAAATTAGAGAAGTCCATATGTTCAAAGTGTGCCTTTACTTTTCACTGTCTTGGTGTAGAAGTCTTCTTTGTAATACTGACTCACACATGAATTACATGTATCAATAACAATACATTATGCTTTTACTAACTTTGCTAAGTACTTTACTCACAGGGTACAATGATAACCTAGAAACCATGTTTCTACTAAATAAAGTCAAATAAATCATAAATATGTTATGTATCTCCTTAGAGAATGGGCTTTGTGGTTCTGCTGTTCGTATGACATATCACAGCAAGGTCAGGAAGTAGAATGGGTATCTCTCCAGGCATTTTATCTCATTTTAGAAAGGATGCTGATAATAAATCACCCAGAAACATTTTCATTCCCATTTTCTCATTACAGCACTGTTCTGCCAACTAGTCCTTTTTTAATAGCCAACCATTTATTTATTTTTACATGTATACTAAAATGTTTTCCTTCCTTGAGCTCAGGGTCAGAGTTCATGAAAATGTATCTGCGGGCACTGGCTAAGCTGCTCCCTCTGTGATAATTCTGAACTTCAGTATAATTTAATGTTCGCATTTGGTGTACTCTGACTCTCTCAGTAGTTGTTGTCCCTGTATCTTCATATATTTTCGGTCTGACTTTTGAAATCCTGCCATTATAGACATTTTAACTATGTAATATTTTTAGGCAAATCTTACAAAAATGGTTCAACTTGCCATATTTCACATTCACTTATGTATAATAAATGTTGTGACCAAGTTTATTTTCTGTTTACGAAAGTGGCGGTTGTGACTTAGAGTCAGACTTTGAAAATAGTATTCATATCTTCATGGACAGAAATTTTCAGAATAAAAAGTTAAGAAATTATTATTTACAGAGGTTTTTTTAAAGAAGTCACTCAATATATATGACAAACTTTTGATGTTTCCAGACTGTAGTGGAGCCAGGTAAGATGGAGTTGTTTGCATGCTGGCCTTGTATGTATTACATTAGTTTTAAATAATTTTATAGAAAATCTGTAATAATTTAGATTGAAACTGCCAAAGTAACTCTTTTGATAGCTGAAAATGAGATCTTAAGAAATTTCTTCATGAAAATATGAAATGTCTCAGTGCAAAAAACCATGCTTTGCTACAAATTAATGAATTTCCATTTATCTCTAACTATCTTATTCTTCCCACTATGCTAAATATTGTCTCTTTGTGTAACATTTATGCAGCCTTTGAAGCCAAGGAAAAAATAGCTGTTATTCAAATACACAGTGTTGTATTTCAATAAACATGATTGTTTATTGGAATACACTGAATTGAATTCTACTACTATAGAAGAGTAATACGTATTGTAATATCAGAAAGGCATGAGCTTTCCTGCTTTCTTTAGCTGCTGTGCTCAATCTGAACATTATTCTCAGGTGAAATTTTAGGGAAGAAATTTTTTCATGTCATCTGACTTATCCTAACAGAAAAAAGTTTTTAAATTTACTGTAAATTTTGTAAAATATTGTCTCTAGAATCTAGAATTGGTGTCCAGTTGTAATTAACGTTCTGGTGAAAAATGGGGACATGTTGCTGCGCATTGGTCATATAATAATGAAAAATCACAGACACAGTGGGAATTTTCATAAATAAATTGGTAATGGAGAATTGGAGTACAATAATAAAAAGCAAAATATTCTGAAAATTAATCAAATATATTTCTTTTTGCACAGTCATTAGGCTGTTCCAAGTCCGTGGATATTTATGTAAAGTGAGGACAGAGTATGGAATTTTGTCTTTCAAAGTTCTTTGTCATTAAAACTAGTAAAAAATAGAGCAGATTTTCACTAAATATGTTTGATCTTCAAAATGTATGGCTGGGCTGAGTAGATGAGCACAGATTTAGATGTGTGCATGGGAGTTCTGTTTTGTGTTTGTTACAAACCTCTACCTGCAGACAAAGATTTATTACTAACAGAAGCTTTGAAACACAAGTAGCAGAAATCTCAACAAGAAAGAAACTCTTCTTTCCATAATTTTTAAATTGTGTTAGGGATTGGGGTTTTTTTTAATTTTGATTTTATTTTTAGAAATTCTTTTTCTGGCTTTATTGCATGAGTTGGCTGGGAAGAGTACAAAAAGAAAAACCCCATGGTCTACTGGTTAAGTCCTTTAAACACAAAGGCATTAAAATAAAAATCAAACTTAATCAAGCCTCATGAATGAATAATCAGGTTGTACATTAAATCTTAATTACATTTTCTAAAATATAACAAAGCTATTTGAAATAATTTTTGTTATGAGGCAGCGTTTACATTAACACTTCTCACTCTGATAGTATCTCATGTTCCCTAATATGGGTAATGAGTTGCTTTCTTAATTCCTTTCAATATTTTATTATCTTTCATGTATCAAAATATTTTTTTAGAATTGCACGGAGAAAAAAGAATTTATGACCTTAGGGATTTAGACTCTCTGATACATTTCCATGAACTATACAGCATCATGATGATTAAGCTGAATTATCTCAGTATTTTTTAAATTTATATTCACTGTTCTTCCACATTTGAAATTATTTATTTTGCCTGATCCTGTAAATGCTGCATCGTCTTTGCAATTGATCACAAAGCATTTAGCAACTTTGGAAAAGCAGCGTACTTCTAATGAGGTATGAAGATTATTGAGATGTTGTGCCTTGAAAAAACTGAATTTACATATGATTTTCTAAAAAACCCCTAAGATTTAAAATTGATTTTGTGAAATTTAAGAAAAAACTGAAAGTTCTTGTATGCCCTGTAAATAGAACACTAGATAATGGAAGAAAATAACTGATGTGGTGCTTGTAAATGACAGAAAATGCCCTTTTAAAGCAAATAAAAGTAATAATAGAAATATTTTCTAACAGAAGTTCAAGATTATTTGTGGTAATTAATGTGTATTTCATATTCCTAATACTTACTGCTTCTTAAAGTGACACCTTGTTTGGCATAAAAGGATAATATTGAGTTGTACAGTATATTCAGAATAATTCAGGATGTTTTCAAATTCCAATTCAAGTCTTTAGGATGAAGAATTCTGTAGACTTCAGTTTGCCATAGTTATTTCTTCATATTGTGCATTTGCCACATTATCTCACATAATTAATGCAATAATGGGGGGGGGGGGGGGGGCGCCTTNNGGGGGGTGGGGTGGCGTTCCCTCTTCCTTATGGTGATTTCTGCTTTAGGATTACTAGGTTTGTTTGTTTTCTATCACACCCCTCATAAAGCATTAAATACTGTGGCTTTAGCTGCCAAGACTCAGCTGTTGTTCTCTCCGTCCGAGATTTCCAACCTCGATTTTTGTAGATCATTAGTTTCATGTAAATCTGCTCATTGCATATAAAACCAATGTTGCTTTTCAGGTTATGGCATAGCAATTGTAACGTAGTTATTCAAACTGCTGCAAGTTCACACTTCTCTTACTTTTGTGTTCAAGATTTCCAAGTTGAATTTTTTTTTCTGGACAGTACAGCTTGATTATTCATGTTTTCTTCTTGTCTTGGCCACATGAAACAGTGTTTCCAAGGAATGGATTTTAGTCTCACTGCTCTAACACATCAATCCGTTAGTTCACTGATAGATTTCTTTTGCTGCTTGTGTCTATTGTGAAGATAAAATGGTTATAAGCACTAAGTGCTTCAAGACCCTTGTCTATTCCAGTACACCCTTTCATAACTGCAAGTTCAAATTTTGACAGTATGAACCTGTAGATCTAAGGCTTGCCTACAGTATTAGAAATTTGAATCATTTCTCTTTGATAGAGAGAAACAATCTCAATGTATTTTGCTATTATATAAAATAGTATTCGTTATTGATACTTCTTTTTTTCTCAAAAGCGTACTTCATCACTTCAAAACACACTGGTTTTATAGCCAGTTAATTAAACCCGGTCCACTTTCAGCAATTCCAGCCTGGAACAAAATCAGAAAGTCCTTTCAAGGGTGCAGGTTCAAGGCTGGTATATGAAATCACTGATAGGACAAACTTATTTCTTATCAGTCTTTTCCCTTGGCTTTGTACTACCTTGCATCCTTCCTGTATGCCACTCCCTCCAGAAATGAGATCCTTCCCTGAGCGTGTGTCTATTCTGATTATTTCATAGCAGTGAAAATACAGAACTCCAGTTCCTTTGTTTATTTCATCTGAGTATTACCATTTTCCATTAACATTTTTTGGCCTTATTTTTGTTGCAGGAAACAAAAGGGACTATTGTAGAATAGACAACACCAGACAATCTTTTTGCATTGTAATGTAAAATGTATAGAATTACCAATTGGAATTCTTTATTTTATGGGGGTGGTGGTGGTGGTGTTTTTTGTTGTTTGTTGAGTTTTTTGGTAGTTTCATCAGTAAGCCTGGGGCTTATGCTCTTAGCAGAAGATTTGACATATAAGGAAACGGCAGCAGAAGAATTTTGAGAAAATACTCTTACTATATGGATAGGTGAAGAATATGAAGAGCAATTCTATTCTGAAAAGGGATAATTAAAATGGGATATTATAATGTTGCTGCTCTGGCAAGAACCCTACTTGTTGGATGATAATTTTTTATGTGAGTTGTCCCTGTCACTTAGTCATTCACAGATCAAGAGGAGTCATCATTTCTTTTTTTTTTTTTTTTAGCAAACTTGAAGAGATTTATTTATTTATTTATTTATTTATTTGGTCAATTAATTGTGGGTTTTTCTCCTTCAGATTTCTTCCTTATTGGACTGAAATTGCTTAGGTAAAAGTGGGAATGTTTAGTGTTTCAGGCTGTACTTGTTAGAAGATGTCACTGTTCTCTGATTCTCCAAAAATTATGTGGAGTTCTATGTCTGCAGTAGAAATTGAAGCACATTGTCTTATCACTCTTTCTTTGTTGTTACTCCCAGAAATGACCAAAGTCTGCAAACTTCTTGGTAAACATAAAAATTAGTCTATTTAAAGAAGGCCACTTTGTGAACACATTTCTCTAAAAAGGCCAGTTAAATGTTGCATAAAAGTAAATTCATTTCAGAATATTCAGGAGATGAGACTAAGAATGAAATAACAATGCTAGCCTAAGTTTTAAGAAGGGAAAAAAAAGAGACAATCTTTATTTTTATAGTATGCCTTTATATTCTAAATTGCATTATGCACATTTTTCTTTTCTTTTAAAATTCTGTTTATATTGCCATTTTTCCTTAATATGAAGTAAAGATACTGTAAATTTTATAGAATACAATTAGATACATAAAATAATTTATTTGAAGTTTGTACAACAGATCTGACTATTCTTAGTAAATTATAGCTGTTACATAAGCAAATCCATATTCATGCCTTGTGTCTTTGGAAATTTAGATCCTGTCTCCTTCAGAAATTAATAACGAAGATTATTGAAGTTCTGGAACTCATGTAGATTTTAGATAATGAAATTATGTTTTCAGGATTTTTTCAAACTGAGTTAATTAAAACTGATATAAATCTCAGCTTTAAACTGACAGTGTTTGTTCTACAATCTACAAACATTGTACTTAAGTTAAAGTCTTTAGCAGTAACCAAGCTGTAAATGATTAATCTCCTACATTTATTCTATTTTATTCAATTCAATATATTTCTTTAAATCAGCCTGTTAAATGTACATTATTTGCACTTATTATGCTTAACAACACACTAGAAAATAATTAATGTAGCTAAATGTTCCTGGAGTCTCTGTTGTAGAATCCAGTATCATCCCTTATTTCTAATTAAAATATTTGGTAAGAAAAATCAAACAACATGCTGTGTTTTCCAAACTTTTTAAAGTCCCTAACAACCATTACATTTTCATCAGAAGGAAAACTGAAAAATTAAGTTCTACATTTTTGTCAGACATAAATATTCCACTTTCAGTAGCATTTTGGAATCATTGAATAATTTATGTTGGAAATGACCTAAGAAGAGAAGGAGATCCAGCCTAACCCTATGCTCAAAGCAGAGCTGACTTTGAGGATAAATGTGGTTGCTCAGAGCCAGTCAATTCTTTGGATGTTTCCAGCAGCAGAGATTCCCCAACTTCTCCAGACAAACTCTTTTTTTAGAACTTTAATTGTGTGCATTCAACAAAAGCTGCCATCCTAAACACAATATATGATATCACTACTGATGAATAAATGATTGGTAAATATTGTCTGAGGGAACAAGCACAGTGTGCTTCTGAGATACCATCTATCTGTATATTTGCAATAGTTCTGAGGTAATAAAGCAAAGTTTTTGAGAGGATTCTGGAAGATTGGAAGAGAGTAAATAAAACGACTAAACTCATATCTATTTTAAGCAAGCATAATGCCATTGATTTAGTCAAAGCAATGCTTTTTTATCTCAGCCCAAGAACTCCCTTAAACTTTGTCAGTTGTAATCTCACACTAAATTTATTTTTTATATTCGGTGGTTTTTCATCTACTTATTTCTTCATTTATTATTACATTTATTTATTCAAGATCTCTTAACTCTTACATAAATAATTTTGATAATTTTTTACACTGGTTTCATATTGGTTATGACAACTGTTGTTCATTAAATGTACCAAAAGTATGAATCATAGTAAGGCTTCCAAGCCCAGTGTTATAAAATAAGAAGGAAATTTTTTTTTAAAGTGAAAGAGGTGATTCCATTATTTCCACAAGATGCAAGAGTGAAATATAAGTTCCCTTTTTTATAAGAAACTCTCAAATTTAGAAACTCACACCTGATACCACATAATGCTATTAAGGCTAATACTGTTCTGTTGCAGTCAGGAAGAAGGATATTTTTCTCTAGCATTTTGAAGGAAAGGGCAAGATGTATTGGTTCCTATCAGGACTAAGGCTAGAACAAGAGGCTAGATATACAATATCTTTGTTTAGGCTTTTCCATGGTCAATATACATTCTCAGTGCCAAAGTGAATTTGTCTCTCAAGAGGACAAAAAAATAAAATTCTGAAGTTTGTGTTCTGAACAAAACAATTACTTTGCAGTCAAAGTAAACAGACAGCACTTCTGCAGCTGTCTGAATCATGGATGCTTACTGTATCGTTTTTCCCTGTGGTCCGAGAATAAATGTTCCATTTGCAAAATGATTAAATGGATTTCATAGGTAAACTCATTTACAATTCCATTTTAATGGAGTTACCCTTCATTAGAGGCTGTCATTCAAAATTAATATGAGGAGCTATTATTGAGATACCAAAAGTGAAGAGCTGAATGTCATAGTACTCATTTTTCATAAGTATGGATACTCTTGAAATGAGAATTGAGCACTGGTAATAGATTGATGTAACACTTAGTTACATTTTTATGTCAATTGCTCCTGTCAGTCAAAGCAAGGCAAACTAAAGGAGAAAATACAACAGAACAAGTATTCAAAGCAACAAGCTCAAACAAAGGAATGTCCTTCCCTTGTCCTTTTTGTGTATAACACTTCCACAAGCATGGAGGAAGGGTCCGGGTTTATTGTTTCTTGGGGTTTTTGTTGGATTTTTTATTTTTATAATAACTCAAATTATTGACTATTCAATGAATTCAGATTTCAAAAGAAACAAGTGAGCGCTGGACCTATATGATCATAGTGAGCTAGAAGACAATTTGTATATCACCATTGGACTAATATTTTTACCTAGAAATTTACCTGATGATGGAAAGAAAAAAAATAGTAAAGGACAAACATTGAGTGCATTTGTGTTTTTGGTAAATCAGGTGTGCAAAATATCTCTGTTACCCTTTCTGATTTATTTGCTGAGTAATATATACCCCCAGAATGAGTGCTCTTATATATAACTTCCTAATGCAATTCATTTAATTTTCTACTCTTGTTTCCTAGTAGATATTTATATTTCTGTTCTCTTTAATAAAAGTCTGTATTACCTTCATATGTAATCATAACTTTTAGACTATGAAAATATATAGTCATACTTGGTGTGGGGGTTTTTTAAAGTATGCAGTTTTTTGTCCTTTTAAAGTATACAGCATCTTTTGCTGTCACCTAGTCAAGGGGAGGAAATATTTCTTTGTATCTGCTATTCTATCCATTCAGTTTATGTTTTGTTGTATCTTAATGCTATTAAAATTTACATATAATAATTAGTATTGTTTACTTTGATTAGAGCATGCATCTGCTCCTGAAAATTATGATGCTTCAATTTTATTTTACTATTTGCTCTTATTACAATGACAAGCCATTGTCAATAATTAGACAATTGTTTACTTCAAGACCTGAAAGTGGAGTAGTCATCTGCCTTCAGCGGCATCTGTGTGCAGCTACCATCTGTTCTCAGGCAGTCATGAAATATTATCTGTAAATTTTCTCCCTTTCACTCTGTGAATGGTGTCTAAAATTTTGTAATATTTGCTACTAAGCAAAAAGCAACTTTTTGTGCATAAAGTTAATAAGACATAGTATAATATAATTTTAAAAAATTGAAGACATTATACCTCAGGAAATATTTTCAACTTGGAGAAGACAAAAGTCCACAGAGACCTTACAGCAGTAACCCAGTACCTAAAGAGAGCCTTCTGGAAAGCTGGAGAGAAACTTTTGTAAAAAGCCTTGTAGTAATAGGGCAAGGGGAAATGTCTTTAAACTGGGAGAGGAGAGATTTAGATGAGATA
>VYZT01052520.1:0-17774 GCA_013400735.1 Pomatostomus ruficeps
CGGACCCCCAAAAAGCATTACTTTTTGAGATATGAATTAAGGGCATTCAAAATAGCACAAAGATGATACTTTTTTAAAGCAGTCTAAGGGAAACAACATATAAGTACATTTGAAATTCCTGTTTCTCAGACAGAAATACACTGAAATTTTTTGATGTTTGAAAAAGCTAGCAAAATTAATTGCAGATTACTGAGGGCTAATCATATATGAAACTACTTCCACAAACATTGAATTTTAAAATACTTGGACCTTTTTAGAAATAAAGCCCGTGTTTTTTGTCTTCTCCCTTATCTCTGATGACAGTCAAACTAAAAGGCTTTCCTGCCATTCAGTTTGTTGAACAGTTTCTCAAAAGAAGCCCAAAGATACTGTAAAATAAACTGCATTACTCTACAAAAGAAAAAAATTGCTAAAGCATATCTACATAATAATGAATGCCTCTAGTAAGTACTGTGGCCTAGATTAAGTACAATGGTCTGGGATAAAGAGGGATGGTAATGTGAACACTAAAGACTGTTTTTGGCTATTATTCTCATTGGCTGGAATGCCTATTAAAAAACAATATAAAACAAGAAACTCCACGTGAACCACTTATCATTTTATATTCTGTTGGTTCCATGACCTGTAAGTGCTACTTTTATAGAAAGTGGCTAAAAGTAGTATTCTGCAAGTGAGTGCTGACACTGGTCTCTTAGGTTATGTTCAAGACCCTATTTTTAACATGATTAAATTTGAAGTCTTAGGATAAAAACAAATTATTCTGAAAAAGTGGCATTACTTACAAGAAAGTAGTTTTGAAATTGTTAAAGTAAAATGAGCAGATCTACGACAAGAATAATGAAATATATAAACCAAAAAACTCTCAAAACATCAGATTTTCAGGTTGCGAAATAACATCCACTTAGAAGGAAGACACAGACCAACACAAGATACGGCTACACCACTTTATGGAATTGAATATACACAGTGACTGCTTGTGACAGAAGAGATTGCATTTGATCAGCCAGGATGTATGTTCCAGAATAATGCTCCCTTGTGCAACATGCCTGCCATGTGAACAACACCAAAGTCTATGCATATACTAGTAAACATATACTCAAAGTATCTATGTTATTATCTATGCCCAACTCGGGATCAAATGTTTCATAACAAGAATTATAACTAGTGGGTCTACCTAAATATTACCTGAATGTTTTTTAACTTCCTTACGTGTTTTTCCAGTTTTTTCTTGCTCATCTGAATCATACAGAAGCATTTCAGGTATCTAAAAAAAACCACACGATTTTTTGCATGAAAATTTCAAACAATGACAATTTGAGTTAAAATTTTTTAAAAAACCACAAATCTTCAATCTAGTTTGTCTTTTGAAAAGACTGAAAATTATACACTTAGTCAGAATAAGGAATCTACAGAAAATTTTTAGCACTAGAAGGATAAATTCTGCCTTTCCATGCCACTGATAACTTCTTATTCTCTCAAGTGGAAGAGATTTTCCTAGGAAAATCTTAAAATTTCCTAGGCCGTAAGAGGGATCAACTAATTCACAGAGGACTCTAACAATAGCACAAATGTCAAAGATTTAAAAGTATATACAATTCAAGAGGAAATAAGGCAGTCTTAATCCACATTCTGCCCATGTACATATTACCCACTAATTGACCTCCATTGAGATCACTCAAGAGAGGGGAACAGGATGATGGCAACACTGTGCTGGTATTGTTTATATTTGAGCCTACAGGTTCTGTTTGTGTTGCTCTGTGTGACAATCACAGGTATATATTTCCATAGGCTTCCCATGGGGGCACAGACTCCTTCAGATGTTTCCATCTGCTCCAGCATGGGATTCTCCATTGGCTGCAGGTGGATTTCTGGTCCCCTGTGGACCTCCATGAGCTGCAGGGGCACAGCTGCCTCACCATGGGCCTCAGGAATCTCAGCTCCAGCACGTGGAGTACCTCCTGCCCCTCCTTCTGCAGTGACCCTGGGGTCTGCAGGCTGTTCCTCTCGTATTTTCTCACTCCTCTCTCTGGCTGCAGTTGCCCCTGTACAGTAACTTCTTTCCACTTGCTAAATGTTATCCCAGAGGCACTGCCACCATTGCTGCTGGGCTCAGCCTTGGCCAGCAGCACATCCTTCTTGAAGCTGGCTGGCACTAACTCCACCTGACCTGGGGGAAGCTTCTGGCAGCCTCTCACAGAAGTTACTCCTGCAGGGCCCCTCCCCACCCCTCCCCCAAAACCTCACCACACAAACCTAACACAACTGGCTTTAACATTCTGCTTGTAGTCTGTATTTTGCTCTTAAATGCTGTGTTTGAGTCATAGTAGTCAGCATGTTGTTCAAGTCAGCCCACAGAGAGAACAAAACGTATTGTTACTGGTGAAATAACAATGCTAATAATACTTAACTGTTCTGCAGAATTTTCTGTCTTTGTAAGAGTGTACAAGTGGATTAACTAAGTAAAGTGACAATTATTCCTTCACAACTTTAAATATATTGACCTTATTCACCAGAGCTCAGTTATACTTAGACATACTAATTTAAGCAAGTCACAATTAACGCAATTTACCTTTTTCATACTGTCATCTGACCAGGCTTCCATCCACAAAACCTGACATTTCTTATACAGTGCTGGATTACTTTCACAGTTTATTGTGAAATTTAAATTGGTAGAGTCCATGATCAAGACAACATGCAGATTTTGCTGGATCCCTAAGCAAATGTAACATTTTAGATTTTTAGTACGTAACAATCTGACTACATGATGGTAGATTTAGTGCACACACAACATAATTTACTTTCTATCAAATAGTTATCAGAAGGTAATTTCTGGGGAAAAAAAGAGTCTATAACATCAAATCACACTAGGACAGAAATGCTTATAAATATAACCTTATTTAGTATCATGAATTCTTGTTATGTATACTACAGTGCATTTTTAATTCTGAAGAGCTGTCAGTATTTAAATAGATACCACTAATTCTCATTCCAATTCAGGCAGACCAATAAAACCAATCAGAAGTAGTTCCATGGCCTGCTACTATGACTGTATTCTTTCAGTCATAATCTTTGATTTATTTGTAAACAATTTATTCTCCTTGTTGGGCCAAGGAAGAAAGAAATAATTAAGAAATCTATCTGTAAAGTTCCCTAAGATTACTCAGAATTCAAAGTGATTTCTAGGTATAATTGACAAATAGAAGAAATCTCTCTCCTTATATATAAGCTATACAAACCGGAAAATAATGGGAACAAAACCTTTCTTCCTTCTAATTACTCTGAACAGCAGATTTCATAATATTTGTAGAACATTGATCAATAAAAATTTCAGACAGAAAAGTAAGTTTTGAGCTGAGGATTTTATGCCCTCAAATATCACAAATATATTCCTGCCTGGTATGTAATAGCTAATTAGAAGTTAAAACGGCACACAATAGAAAGACCATGCTTGAAATTATTTGCCCATTATTATACCACTTTTTAAACTTCATAATAAATTTTAACCTATAACTCTGTTGACATACGGTATGTGAAATAGTTGAAAATTGGTCCTGTAAATCCATCTTGTGACGCTTGATCCTTCAGAGGAGATAGCAGTGGTTCTAACTCTTCTATTTTATATAGCCCAGGAACTTCTCCTATTTCAAGAATGAAATTAAGTCAGATAAAATACACTATAATTCTTTAAATTCCTTTGGAGGCTTCCCTTGAATTCTTTGTATAGAGAATTCAAATATGGTATTTGTATTCAAATATGGTATTCACCTCTATACTTTCATGAGTATTATCCCATGTACTTAATCATTCTTTTCAGGATACTATGAAAACAAAAAACAAATTACAGTGATCCTATTTAACAGGCTACTTTGTTCATATTGCTGAAACGTGTTTGAAAAAAACTCATTCAAACCTACCCAAAGACAATGATCCAATACTGCATACAAAATAAAACAAACCAAACTGTCATATACCAGGACACAGGAACATGAAAATGAGAAGTTGTCTAAACCCTCAGACATAATGATTTGATACTGGATAACGAAAATCTGATAGTCTAAGTAGATTTGGGGTTGCACCTGAGAGACCGGAAAACTTGGTGCTCTTATCAATCAGCTCTTAAACTACTGCAGTTCCAAAGAAACCATGTAGCAAGTTAGACTGTCCTTCAATGATCCTCTTTCTCACCCAGGAACAAAGCTGAACAGTAAAATAAAGTCACTTTTGTTATTGTTGTTTATCATCTCACTGCCTTCAGAAAACTAAGCTTTGCTGGTGTTCATTTAAGTAACAGACTCAGTCTATACAATCTAGTAAAGAATTGGAAACCTCTCGATTTTGAATTTTATTGTAGAAGGGAAGCTGTAGAGTAGAATGCATTCTCATTTTGTGGTTGCACTGTTATAAAGAACTCCTTTGAAACAAGTTAGAGGAACTGAAAGCCCCCATACTATAGGGTAGGTTAAAGGACAGCTAAGTGAACCATGAGTCAGGTTCTCATGTACAAGCACTCTAGCTAAAATAGCACAGACAGCTAACTAAACCTTCTGATAGAGGCATAAAGTTAGAAAACATCATCTAATTCTGCCTCATTGAGCTAACTTTGTGTGGTAAAAGTAGTACCATAATCTCTTTGGACTCACCTGAGGACAGTAAACTGTTGACCATCTCCAGGAATGTGGAATGAACAAACTGATAGTCCTCGAGCAGCAATACCACCTGCTGTGCTTCAATGCCTGCAAGCTCCATCACCTAGAAGCAGCAAAAGCATTTAAATCTCAGTGTATGCAATATATGTATTGATCATAAGAGAATGATAATCACACAATATCCTGAGTTGGAAGGGACTGACAAGGATCATAATCTTTCCTTGACTGCATTTTACATATGTATTTTCTCCACAGCATCTACACTATTATATATTTACAAAAGATTTCTAGGTGATTAATTTATATGAGATATCAAATATAAAGAACATTTTACCTAGATATACAGTTTAGTAATGAAAAAAATATTAAAACATACTCTTACATAGAGTATATTTATATGTATGACTTGACAGAACGGTATCACTCTTGTGTAGGCATAGATCTAGAATTTTTTTTAGCATTGCTGAAGGCAATGAGAAACTCTTGATTCAAGGTTTCCATCCGATTTTAAATAATATGTACACTTTCACCTATCACTAAAATTTTATTTGATTCAACTGCTAGTAATTAGCAGATCATAGTAGAGACAAAAAATAAAAGTATATACCAATATGGAAATATATACATGAAAAAGCCTTTCCAATATTTACATAAACTTTATAAGTTCTACAACACTCAAAAAAATCTCTGCTATTCTAAACGGTGGAGTTTTGGTTAGTTACTATAAAGACCAGTATACACATCTGGAGTGAGAACTTCTAAAAAATTACTTGTTTCATTCAGACTTTTGTAATTTTTCTTCTCTTAAAATATCTCTCCACACAATACTTTTGTGTCCTTCAAAACTCCCACGTTCTTTTTTTTCTTTAACATACACCTACAACATTACAAAATAGATATTGGGCAACTTACGTATTTGAGATCACTTTTGAAATGCTTCAGCTCATAACCTCTGGAAATTTTGGGGGTAATCAGAACAGCTCCATGCATATGACTAACTAAAGAGGTGACCGTCCGACGACCTACACCACTCCGTCCTGCCAAAAGAAGTGATCCTCCAGGAAAACTTAGCACTCTGTCCACTCTGGACATGTAACTGAGGACTTCGTGGAACAATAAAATATCTAGCTCTCTTTTGTCCCGTCCATAATGAATGATACCCTATTTTTAAAAAAGGAGAAAAAAAAATCTGATCACTAATAATAAATAAAAGCAGTGAGATATGAAAATATCCAACATTTAAACATTTAGAAAAGAAGGGCTTAAAAGCTTAAGAGACCACACTGGTCTTCATTCCAAACAAATTATTTCTGTGACAGAATTTAGATACCTCACATACCCTTTACAAGCAATGAATATATCAATAAGGAACATATCACACTATGCCCAGCACCAGAATAGCCTGGAAACCTTTGATATATTGAAATAGGAATCTACCACTGAACTAATTAAAACTGAATAATGGACCAGAACAAAGTCTGAGCTGTGTCTCTGACTACAGATTAATTAGGAGTGTTTTAAACATCTAATTGCTGCATAATTGTAGATTATGGAAGTTCCTAGTGAAACATACACAATAATAGATTGTAAGATTACATTCTGACCTTGTTATACTTACTAAAACCTCATCTTTGAAGCCCAATGTACCTGTGTAGTCAGAAAAAAAAAACCAACAAAATCCCTGCTTCCTGAGGCTATTGAATTTCATCACTTCCCCTATAGTGTATTGGTCACAAGTTGGCATTTAAGGATAGGGAGTAGTTTCCCATTTGCAAGAGCAGTCCGTCAAACACTGTGACAGTCTCAAAGCTCTCATCCTAAAAATCAGATAGCCTGGGAGAGTTAAAATGTTTGCATTTCTTCATCAAGCTCACTTTTAGTACTTTACTGCTTAGAAGTATCCCAAATCTCCAAATAGTCCATTTGCATTTCTTCAAATAAAAATTATGTTACCAAGTTATAAATTTGAAAAGTAATCATTTACTAAAACACTAAGGTACTCAAATAATACACAAATATATATGGACATGAATGTTTCTCAAAATGTTGGTTCATCAAAATGTTGTAAATCAGCAGCAAATGCAACTGATGTCCTTTCATTAACGTAACCGTGCTATATGACATTTCCTACTGCCTGCCACATAACATCACAAATCTTCCCTTGCTTCACCAAATGCAAAAGATGATTCTCTGTAGAAGAAGCAGACCCTGACATAAACCTGGTGCTTGGATGTTACTTCTTGTAAAAACTGTTGAGAATCACTGCTGTGAACCCTTGCTGTGTATATCCTTTAACCATGTCTCACTTTTTGAATAACATCTTTCAGGTCTGTCGAATTTAGTCTGCCAAGTGGCCTCCCATGTGGTGGGAGTGCCTGTCCTGGTGTGACAAATGCCTCTTGACAAGCTCCCCAAGTTACATAAAAGGTATCTGTGAAAAAAAGGAAACATTTGAAACTTTAGGTGTTCAACTCATATGCTATCTAATCTTGATTAGGCAGTTCCTAAATAAATATTTCAAGTTTGTGTGGTATGCTTCAAATAGCTTACCTGCCATATTGTCCAGAACATCTGAGCCCCAATCACCTTGAAACACTTTGATCAAAATGTTATCAAATACATGAAGCTCTTTCATGCTAACAATTCTGTCACGGAACAAGCGACGTGCTTCGTAAGCAAGAACTTCCAATACAAAGTCTGCAGTTTGTATCAATGAACCTACAAAATTAAAGGAGAGAATTAATTGTCTATATTTATAATAAATTTTCAGATTTCCATTTCAAAATATGAAATTGAAAATGAGCAAGAGAAATTACATACCAGCAGGAGAGCATCGGTAAGGAAGAAATAAGAGAAAAAGTAAATAATTAATAAGTGCTTTTTAATAATATCTTTATGGATCATTACAAGGTCAAATGAAATATATTCTATTAAAACAAGTTCTCTCTATTAAAACAAATGTCAGTTTCTAACAAAATTGAACAAGGTGTTGCACACAAAGTTAAAATTAAAAGTCAATTTTCCAGGCAATGAAACCAAGAAAATCCAGAAGACATTTTAATTGGGAAGAGAAAGACTGATAACAAATACTAAAATAAGAATAAATACCCAAAACAGTCTGTATTAGAAAATGCCACTCAAGACACCAAATCTTTAATATTCTTCACAAAAGTAAAAAGGAAGGTGAGTAAATGATAAGCCATGTTGTTCATCACTGGAGAAGCACATGCATATGTCAACATTAGATACAACTCAGAAGTCCTTAAATGGGCTGAGATTACCCATTCATTGATTGTCAGTGCAGCTTTTCTGACATCATTCAAGCTGCATTTGCCATCTCAAGATCCCAGAAAATAAGTGGAAAGGAAGCACTACATTCTTATCACTTTTATCCTCTTTAAGCAGCCCTCCATGCAACTTTTTAAATCAATTTAAGAGGTAAAAACATAATGAGTAATTGCTCATGATCTAGTAATAATACCAATTTCAGAGAAAAAAACAAGATTAGAAAGCAGCCTATGAAGTATGTGTATAAACCAGGTTTATACAACCAGGTATAACAGAACAAGCATGAGAGGCAAGGCTCTGGGAATCCAGAAAAGAACACGTGCTCAAAAAAAACCCCAACCCAAACCACAAAAAACCACAGAACAAAATAGTGGGGAGTAGGGGGCGCAGTTCAAGTTCCCATAATAGAGAGGGCAGTCCCAACCTACTAACCTCCCTTAAACCATAAATAGCTCCCACACGTATTTTAGAACATCACTGGATTTTTTTAAAACTTATTTACTATTAGGTCATGGAATGAACTGTCAGGCATTTTTTCCCTCTATGAGTTAGAGAGTTCACAGTTTAGAAAGATCAATGAGTTACATGTGGAGCTAACAGTTAAGAGTGACATCAATAATAATCTAGGCTATTTTATAACTGCTTTATTAATGAAAACCAAGTAAGTGACTTACCACCTTCTAAATCATATCTGAATAAACCAAGAACCCACTGAGTAAGAATACATGGTGTAAAAAGGTAATGACTGTGATCATCAACTGTGAATTTTGCTCGCACCTAAAAATGGGAGTTAAGGGAATGAAAAAAAATGATATTGTAAAATGTAAAGCACATTTTCTAAGGTACCAGATAAACTAGTGTTCCAGTTGGTGTACATTATGAATGCACTCCTTGTTTAAATCCTGTTTTCTGACCACAAAAGATTTTCTCAGAACATTTTTTTCTTGTACCATTTTTGATGGAAACAACTTCACATCTCACCTAGGACTGTTAGTACAGTGTTATTAGAAAAAACACATGATTTTTTAAAACAATACCAAATATGAAATGCAAAGGAAATATTGAAATGTAATAAAAACCTACCTAAATTGTTAACATTTTCTTACTAAAACCTACCTAAATTAGTAATGTTTTCTCATTACAAAACACTTCCTGCTTACTCTTTTCCCAGAGAGGATATTTGAATTTACAACTACATCTTTAATTCAAAGAACAACTGTTTTCATCAGTTATTTGATCACAGTGTAATGAGATTTAAAATCAGATTTCTTAGAATACATTGATAATGTCATATGAACCTCCTGCTAACAGGTGCATGCCAGCCAGTGACTAAACCCACATTCCAATCATAAAGAGCGGGTTTGTATCATGGTTCCACCTGGATGGGGACATCCCTACATTCTACAGTAAGCATCCACATCCCCGCAGTACCTAACCCAGTAGGGTGTGTACTGATTAAGAAAAACAAGTACTTAAGTGTTTTGCTAGATAGAGGTCCATAAAATGTCAAGTGGGAGGCTAAAAAAAAAAAAACTCGTGTCCAGTTCTAAACACCTATTATAATAGTGTACAATTTTAATAGGTAGTCGTTGATGTTTGTTTTAGTGGACTCCACCCTCATATCTCCTTTTCTGTTCATAACAGCACCCATTACAACTGGGCACACAACAATCCATTGCACTGTCTCCTCACCCATTAAGTAGGAAAACACTACTATCCACATTTTATAAATCAGGAATTGAAAGTATAGAAGTGTTGAGATGCGCACCAAAATTAAAAAAAAAATCTGTGATAAAGCAAGAGCACTTACTGCTTACTCTGCCTGCTTCTAATACCTATGATTCTCTGCAACTAAGAAGCTCCAAAATTTATATCAAATTTATTAAAAAGATATAAACTTGGATTTTAATACTGATAAACCTTTTTACTCACTTGTTCATATTGAAAGCTAATTATTTGTAATAAAATATTTGAATTCTCCATCTCCTTGAAGAAAGAAAAAAGGGTTTCCATACCTGTTCATAGACTTGAACCATAGATCCTGCTAGCTGATGTATTTTTGGTAAAGAACCCCAAACAGGGTGATTCTTTAGGTTTTTTTGTAGCACAGGTTCCAAGTAGGCACTATAAATAGTCTGCAGTTGTTCTCTTTCTGGATAGCTGAAAGGGAAAAAACCTAATCATTATGGACTTTTTCTATTTAATCGAAACTGAGTTAAACTTATATACACAATTACTGAGAAACTTCATTGACTAGCACTTCTATCCAGCAGCTAAGTAAAATTATCATTTTATTGCAATAGGCCACTCTCAGAAATTTTCTAAATACATCAGTTTTCTAAATACATATCTGTTGATATGGTCAAACAAATAAACTTCAATTTCTCTAATTTTTTAACCAAACAGCACCTTAACATAAAGCTGCAGAAAGCAGCTTACTGAAAGCAAAATTATCCAATAGGTAACATATTTCAAACACTTCACTATCAACAGGCAGCTACAGATTCCTCTTATCTGAACTCTGGTGCCAGGAGGCATCAAACAGCACCAAATCTGACAATCACAAACTGTGAGAAAAGACAAAAGACTAGAACAGCCACATTTTTGTAAAGACTAAATTGACAAGAGGTCCTTATAGAGAGAGGCTGAATCTAAGTTCTGGGAGTTAGACTAATTTACATATACTTACTCAATTGCACAGAGACGAACAATAGAAGTAAATCTGGAAGTAAGTTTATGTCTTCCTAATATTCCTCCAGCTGACATGGAAGCCACAATTTGGATATTTTCTAAACCAACCCATTCCAGATTTTCATCATAAAATCCTTGATATGTAAGAACCTTTAATAATTAAATAAATACTCCATTAAAAGAAAGTCAACAGAGTATAATACAAAATAAAATATAATAAAATAGTGAGAAGCATACCATTATTTCTGCTTTCTTAATTGCCTGAGGTGTTTTACTCCTCACAATTTTGTCAGCTGCAGACTTGCAGGACTCAATTATCCAGATCATTAATGAAGATGTTAAACAGATACTGGTTTCCAGTATCTTGGTGATAGTTGATGATCGCCCTCTGGGCCTGGCTCTTCAGCCAGCTTTCAAGCCACCTCACTCTCTGTTTATGTAGCCTGTATCAACAGCTTTTCTTGTGAGGATCTTTTGGGAGACAGCATCAATGGTCTCAGTGAAGTCCAGTTAGAATATATTCACTCGGTCCCCCCCTCATCAAGCATGACCTGCCCCTGGTGAATTCATTGCTGACTACTCCTGGCAATTTTCTTGTCATTTGTATGTCTACTGCATTGTAACTCATTGAGACGAGCACTGTCTTTATTTATATCAGCCAAATAAAAATGGTATCTTATTTCTGGCTGTCACCTATATAGTCTATTAAAGCACAAAAAAAAAAAAAAAGAATGCCAACACAGATGCAGGATTTTAACTCTGAAATTAATTGATGTAGGTATTTACTACATATACTAAATTACACCCAGTATACTTGAGTCTCCGTATAAATAACAGACATAAGGGCTCACCTGCTGCAAAAAAGCCACAAGAGTGCTTGTTCCCCATTTATCAGGTTTGGGTAGATTGATGTCTTTTAAGTACAAAACAAGCCTTTCACAGTCCTTTGGTCTGTACACTCGTCCAGTGTTTGTACTGATTACAATGCAAGTTTGACTTAATTTTTGTAGAAGATGTTGAGAAGTAGTCTGTGCGCTGCAGTGAACAGTAGCAATCTGAGTGGAGCGGAGCTGAGAAAATGCATAGTGAAGCAGCATCCTAGAAAAGCAAACATGTACATACATATGGGCATAAATACATTAAAATGCTGTATATCCAAAGATATTTTATAGTTTTTGAATTAAAATGCATATACTACATGTTATAAGTAATTGCGGTGAAAAACTTGCCAGAGCCCAATTACAATCAATTTAAGATTTATTAGCAAGCGGCAGAAAGCAAAATCCGCGCGGGGTGCACGGGGGAGTCTCTGCTCGACTCTACCGAACGGTGCACACTCTGGCTCCGAAAAGTCTCAGCCTTTANGCAACCTGAACAGTCTCGTTAACAAACTTTTATCATATCTTCCAGTGCATTTCTAACTATAGACAGCTTGTGAAGGAATCTTAACTATAAACAGCATGTAAAGGGGACACAGGCTACTCTGATCACTCTCTGTTCTCTTATGACCGGTTTAAATGAACAAACATTAAATCTAACTTATCACACTACATGCTATATTAATGGAATAGGTAGAGCATGAGGTTTGCTGAATTCAACATTCTTGTCTTTAAAATAGTAATATTTTCCATTCATAAAATTCAATGAAAGTGTAGTGTATACAGCTACACAACAAATAGCTAATTTAATGCCTTGATTACAGTGACCCAAACCATCTAAATAAGTAATCTAATAAAGGCAACAGGATGTCCTAAATTCAGTTGCCTGCACAAGGCATCTAGAGCCTCTCGAAATGAGACTGGATCTCACATGCCTCTAAACTGTTGCTCCATGACAGTAGGTTTTACAAAGACCCTGTTTTATATCCAAAAGCCACATTCAGATGCCTTAGATGCAGAGTGAGAGTCTGAACTGTTCCTGTAGAACTTCGTAAGAATTTACCTATTTGCCACTACAGAAGGTTTGTTTAATTAATGACCTAAACACATCATAGTCTATCAGAAAGTCATGTGAAAAAAGCATTATAAAAAAATACCACAAATTCTGTCAAACAATTAGAAGTATATTATACTTAAAATAGGAACTATTTTTTACCCCTTTCCGCATCCTTCAGGACCCACAAGAAGAAATGGCTGCTTATTATTAATATCTAGCCATGGTCTGAAGTAATCTAAACCTCTCTGCATGTCAGCGGTTTGGATGACAGGAAGTGTTTGGAGATTACTGAAGTCATCAGCTGTTAGATTTTCAGGTTTTTTCAGCTGGTACAGCATTAGCTCTCCAGTGTCAGTGTCATAATATGTGTCCAGGGGCTTCCTCGGATCGGGAGGAGACTCTTGTGTCCAACTGAAGAGCTTTAAAAAAAATAAAAATAAAGCTTCAGTTAAATCCTTACTCCTAACAACAAGATCTACCATTTCAAGCTAGTCTAAAGAATGTTCAAAGAATACTTAATGTAAAATCAAACATACAATTCTTTGATTTGATAGTTTGAGGCTGCCTTTAAAAATTCAATCATATCATGCATATGCTTTATGATTACGTCCTTAACTAAACAGTAATATATTACTCTTCTACTTTTCATAATACAAAGAAATTAAATTACATTGTATTTAGAAAAGCTTTACATTTTTTATATTAGGCAACCTAATAAGAAGAATCATAAGGTAGCTCATGCACATGCATGAGTAACTAATTCCTAGAGCTGACTCTAAACCTTTACCAATTGCTCAGTATATATGTTACAGCTCGTGGCTGTCATTTGGAAGGAGCTATTTCCCTGTCTCCAACAAAAAAACCCAAGTGTGATTGTGGAAATATCTATCTCCAAGGTCAGTGTTCTCAAGACACCAAGGACCAGTACATCTACATCGTTTTCCAACAATTTTGCTGGCCCCTGTGCTCTCAAGTATCTACACAAAGACAGAACCCCGTACCAGTGCATTCAATATATAATCTGTGTAATGACCTAAGAATACCTCTCGGATGAGGTGCAAATTCCTCAAATTATTATTTCAAGTATTCTGAACAGAAAAAAACCCCACAAAAATAAATCTGAATTACATATACAATACATATAGACAAACACAGTGTGCTACAGTGGGTCCTTGCCCTAAGCAGTACGGACAAAGGCATTTGAGTATCTCTTCGTGAAGGACCAAAGGACTGCTGTCTGGGATGGATGCAATGTATCAGTGACACATAAAACACTCCTTTACTTCTCAGCTATTTCCCCACAGATAACACAAATTAAAATCAAATCAGAGCACAGAGATTACCTCTTTTGCAAATTCTTGTCGTGACTTCATGTTGAGATTGCCACCAAGACCACGTAACAGGTTAATAATAAACTGTCCCCGATCAGTACTCCCATGAAGATGAGACAGTCCATTTATCACAGTTCCAACTAAACTTGTTTCTACCACAAAGTCATTCTGTAATTTAAAGTTGTAGTAGATTTAAATATATTCCTCAATATAAATGTGATCTGTTGCTAGCATGCTATTATTACTCATTGCTTTTTGACATTTCCACAAATGACGAAAAATCTCAACACTGCTATTGTTCTAGAAAATTCACTTGACATTAAATTATTTCTAAGCATTGATTTCGAGGTTTTAATTCTAGAATATGAGTTAATGGAATTTAGGATAAGCAATCAGAACTTTCCCCACAGATTTTGAGAATCTTTAAGGAATAAACCTAACTGTATACTGTAAATCTTCTTTTTGAATAGATTCTTTATGGATTTTGCTTTTTAGCATCAAAGGGGATTTGTAGCCTCAGGAACTTTAAAACTCTAAAAAATGCCAAGGGTGAAAGAACTAAGAGGAAAAATAATAAGAAGAATGCAACAGGACTATATATGTTCCCCAAGGGGAGATAATGCAGGTCTCTTAAACGCTAGCACACTCGTCACAGCAGTGGGGAAGCCTCCTAAAAAATATTTTGTGCATATAAGCTACTTGATCAATGCAAATCCAACCCCTCCAGAAGGGGAGTCAGGGAAGCATGTAGAATACTTCAGAAAATCTAGCATATACAGAACAATTACCATGACGTACGTCCCAGAGTCCCAGAATCCAGAAAATGTACAAAGTTTCTAACTATCCTTTTTTTAATATTGTAATTACATATTACTTTTCACCTATTAAAATATTTTTCAGCTAAGGTCATGAGTAGAATCCTAAAGAGCTAATGTTATATACTTAAATCCAGGACAGATTTGTGGGAGCTGTTAAACTTCAGCATTCTGAACAGTCAAAATACTTTTCCAGATGTGTCTCTAGCAATTTTATAACATTAAATTTCTTCTCAACCTATTACAACCTTCAGCGTAGACTGTGTAACTTCTCAAATTTTAGACATCTTTTTTTTGTGATAGACAATAACATCAACCTAGAAAATAATTTCTTTACTTTTTCTTTTCTTTTAATTTAGATTTTCAAGTCTCTCAGATCTTTGAAAACATATAGAAAAATGTCTGATATGGAATAACAAAATCCATGTTATTTCTGTGAAATTTAATATGTGTCTTTATTAGTTAAGATGGTATTAAATGATTCAAAACTTTAAGTACAGCGATCAGTTGTTGGGAACTTATTAGAATAGCTCCAGAATTAATCATACTAAGGAAACACCCTTAATGTGGTCATAGCACCAAGCCTACCAGAGTACAAGAAGGGTTTGGACAATGCTCTCAGGTCTATGGTCTGATCCTTGGGGTGGTCCTGTGCAGGGCCAGGAACTGGACTTCAGTGATTCCTGTGGGTCCCTTCTAACTCAGGATATTCTGCAATTCTATAATTCTACCAAAAGAGCACTGAGTTGTTTTTTTGGGTTTTTTTTTACTTACAATTCAAAAATTAATCTGAATGATCTATTCAGTGCTAAACTAGAAAAATGGACCATATTTAACAGAAGCTGAAATTTGATTAAGTATTCATTTACTAACCTTCTTTACAACCCAGTTTAAAGCCTTTTCAAAATAGTCCCCAACCCAATTTTCAAGGTTGTATCTGCATTCTTCAGGCTGACTTCTTAGCCAAGACTTTATTAGAGCATTAAGATCTGTATCTTCATCACTAAGTCAAAACAAAACAAGATTCAGATAAATACAAGGAACCCACATCTTTAAATAGACTGTTTTAAAGGAACAACAAAATTCCAAAAAATGTCTGGTAAAGTACTTTGACAATTTCTAACTGATGTTTGAGTTCTCCAATAAAGAATTCACCATGTCTTTTTGAAAAACTTAGAGGTATTTAAGTCAAAAGATTATACCAAATGGCACAGAAGGGATATGCAACCTGAAGAAATTTCCCAGGTGATTGCCTCCTAAGTGTAAGCAACTAACCAACTGCTCCCTTCATTTGAGAATACCTTTCAAGAAAATTAAGTATTTATTTGCTTACTTTAGAAGTATGTAATACCCCTGTGACTTACCTTAGAAAGATCATTCCCATTCGAGATATTGTAGCGGGAGAGGCACAGCTAAGGTCATGAGTTTCAAATATAAAGTTGACATTTGAACCAAACTGAATTCTTTCTCCACTGGGCATAGTCAACAATTTGTTGTCATCCAAAACAGAATTCAAAGACTCAATCCATTCAGGATCAATATCACCATCACAAATTATCCATGAGGTAGTATCTATTTCCAGACACAAAAATAAAATATCAAACCCAAGAAAAACAGTTTAAAAATATCACCTCTTGCTACCTTAATGTTAGTCATTATTCTTTCTTCATTATGACTTGAAGTTCTGTGGAGACACTGCTAAAATGCCTTACCTTCTGCTACCCATTTTAGCTTTCTTATCACACAATTTGCAAAGTATGTACCAAGGCTTTTGGCCACAATTGTTACCATAAGTTTTTTCTTGCCACACAATATAAAGATGCACCTGAAAAGGAATGATTTCAGTAATTTAAGTGTAAGGATCTGTGAGTCCCTCCCGGACATACCTCGGGGCTCTCGCACCACCTGCCGAGCACTACGGGTAAGCACTCCATCGAACCATTCCCGGGTATCCATGTCGATACGGCCCAGTAACTGATGCCGAGGCATGGCTTTGGGGTTCATTGTGTACTGCTTCACCACCTGGCCAGTTTTACCAAGGGCTGTCTTCAGCATCCGCCAGAGCGTTGATTTGCCTCCACCACTGGGACCTACAATAACTACGCCCATTCTTTGGCGCAGTTGTTCATATAACTCCAAAGCCTTCTTGATCTAGACAATGAAAGAGGTAATGGCTATGTGAAATTGCAAAGCTAAATCAAACATGTTCTTTTATAGTATTTCTGAGATTTACTTTGCATGCAGGCACTTTCTATAATTTTGGTTTTTTAAAAATAGGTATCCTCAGGAATAATTAAAATTATGATACTAAAGTTTATGAAGATATTTATTTTACATGTTAGAAGCATCTCACTAAATTACTAATATAAAAATAATATCCATCTTCGGCATATTTTTACTGAGAATTTAACAAATCTTCAATCACAAAACCTCATCCAGTTCTATGATAAATAAATAAAAACAAGACAGAGAACTGCTTGCGAAAACCAAATATTCACATATTTCATTTTTTCACTGTCCAAAATATTCATTGGCATTTGTACCCGGCTTGAATAAAACTGTGTGTCACATGTTCACATCTTAATTTTCCTTGCATTGTTTTTCTTTCATTTGCATAACTGATCTACCATGCTTCAAACACACACCTAATTTTTTGTTTATATGTAATATAATCTAATTGGAATCTAACTACCAGTTATTTTAATTTTTTATAAAAGATTTTTCAAAACAGAAATGGGTCAAATGAATGTAATATTAATCAGTTCTAATTCAGAATAATACTGTTTCGTTGTTGTCGTTGATGTTTACCTGTGTGCTTATAATTTCCAAGTTTGCTTCTTCAAAGACTTGTTGTAAAGCTGCAGTTAACTCAGCATATTCCACATCTTTAGAATCAGTGCCAGGAAATACATCTTTAACCAGCTCATCAAAACGTGTACAGTCTGCAAATGTAAGCTTTGATGTGGTGTTCAGCCGCAGAGCTTGAACCACTATGTGACTTTCATTAACTGGAAAGAAAAACAAAGAAAACAGATCAGTTTAAGCTGTTTGTTGGGGTTTTTTTTCCT
>VYZT01052528.1:0-20076 GCA_013400735.1 Pomatostomus ruficeps
AGGATCTAAGTGAGGAAGATCCCCAGCAGGTTCCTCAGAGTGCCAGAGAGCAGAACTGCAGTAAACAGCCCTTCAACACTGAACAAGACCCTCACAATCTACTGCATATGATTTAAAAACACTGTCATCTAACTAAATTACGTATTCATAAGAGAAAAACCTTGGCAATGCAGCCAGGGTAGGAACACCTAACCTACTGAAAGCTGATTTCAGCCAGGTGAAACCAAACAGGTGACCTAAGCAGGCCACATTCTGTGCTTGTGTTTATATGTTCATAAGCTTTAAATACAACCCTTTCTTTCAAGTACTGGCTGGATGTTGCACATGCAAATCTGTCAAAGAAGTCCTAAGAATACTCTGTGCAAAAGACTTGGAAACGTCAGTTACAGATCCCCTCACAAAAGGCATTTCTTTCACAGAAGCCACAAACGTTAACACACAACCACCAAAAATCCTCATTATGATGTCCCACTGGGCGGTGGGATGCATTCTCACATCAAAGACTTCACTCTCGTTACTAACGAACGGACTCCTCGCCCTCAGCCCCACTTGCAAACACAACTCCCGACCATGAAACCAAGGACAGACATGACCAAACTGCTTATGCAAAAGGAGAAGCAGGTTGCTCAGTTCCTGCTAAGCCATGTGGTAATCCTAATTAGCAGTATTTTCCAAGTAATTATAGTCTTAGAATAATGATGTTAATAGAAACAACAAGTAAGAGGCCACCTGGGATAGTTCTGTCGTGTCTCGGTTGAAATTCCAGTAAACACTTCTGGAATTCATACCAGCAGACGTTTGAAAAAAAAAAAAAGTCTCAAATGTACTTCACAGTTCAGCTAAATCAAAGCAAATCTGATTCCCCTGAAGTCTGAGCCAATGCCAATTGATGCAAAAGAGCACTTGTTGAACGAGTGAATCACTAAATGCATTCAGCCTTGGAGCCAGAATCACACATGGTGTAACTTGTTGATTAATTTGCCTATATGGGGCATCAATAAAATATTATCTGCTTCTTTTTAAGAACAACATGGGTTATTAAATCTCCCCAGAAAAGTTGTCTATTCAACAATGACAGCTACTATACAGGATGTAATTAATTCCCATTTTCCTTATCCAGATGCATGACACCTTTAGACATAAGATCTGGCACCAAAGACACTCTGGGAAAGACTGCGACGCATTAAAGTGAAAATCACATCCACCATTTGCAGTTCCATTGTCAGGAACATCTTTTCCTCCTTTTGAACTGCAGTCATCAACTGCCTCTACCTTCTGTTTTGGCAGCCTTCTAAAGAAAGGGGATTTCTGGATACCTCAATAGACAAGTTTTCCTTGAACCCATACTTAGGGAAGTTTTTTTCTTTTCAGTATTCCCTCAAACATGTTGAATAAGCCAATGTTCCAAAAATCCCAATACAAACTACCATCTCCACAGGAGGACGAGAACTCCCGAGTTCTTTCTTTGCCTTTTCCTTCCTTTCTGTCTGTTCTTTGGAGTTTTTAAGAGTCAAAACCATGCTTCTCCAGCAGGGCCATCGAACACCATTTGCACCATGATTCCCCAAGAAGCCAAAGCCACATACTATCCTCACTGTGAACAAAGTGCCAGTCACCAAATGTATACAAGGTTCTTGAATATTCCTTATCCTTTGCCTCGTCCGATATTGCCCCAAGGATTACCGCCCAATGCACTGCAGGCTGAGGGAGAGGCGGATTGAGCTCTCCTCCACACGCTGGGCATGTACAGAGACCCAGTTACCATGGGGCCGAAACCATCAGCATTTGTCCAGTCTGAGGACTGCACATACACGTGGCAACAGCTTTGGAAGAAAGGAGGGGATTAAGGATGGATTTTAGTCACTGTTCTAACTGCCTCATCTGCCACTGACCTAGGGACCACAACTATAATAGTGAACCGCCATGCCAAAGCTTTAAAATCAGAAATACCTGAAATGCCTCTTCTCTAATGAACATTTTTGGAGACTCCTTCTATGTGCGAAACAAAGGTTCAGTTTTGCCCTTTACAACTTCAACAAAAGCTCCTGAATGCAGCTGAGAAGCCCAGCAAAGACGAGAACACACCTTTGCCCACTGGTCTAGCCACAGCTCAGTGCAATGCACCAGTCCTTGACTCTGCGGGCGACGCAACAGCTACAGATTCTGGATTCACCCATTTTAAGCACTTCAAAACATTTTTGTGAGGGTCTTGATAAGCTTCCAGTAAAAGGCAGCTGTCAAAATGTATCATACAATACCCTAGCAGACCTCCTCCACAGTGCTGCTATAATTAGGTTGGGTTTTTATTTTGGCTTTAAAGCAGCTTGCAGAGAATATAATTTTCAGTTTGAGTAAATGAAATGTTCAGAGTACATCAGGTCCATAATTATATTTCAACTTGAGAAGAATGTGTTCGGTTTAAAAGAAAGCAAGTGGCGTGGTTGGTGGTAATTTAATTTACCTTTCAAAGCTTCTGAAATTTCTGAGGTTTCTGAAAGCCAGACCCTCGGAGTAACTGCAGTTCACAAAGAACACGGAAACTGGGAAACTCCTTCCGAAGTGAGCACAGCATCCACATGTCCCTTTCAATGTGGCACTTTATAGGAGAAACTCGGAAGCTTTTACCCTCCAGTTCTGTTCCGACGCTTCCCTGACTTCATTGACTTTGGGAATTCAAATCCCCACCTCAAGGGCCATGACCAATTACAGACAACGTGACACAGCTCCTGTGTGACACAAAACATCGATAAATAAGGCTTAACTGCCTTTACAGACACTCTGTGTCAACCCACCTATGCAAAACAGGCAGTAGTTAACAAGGAGCCTGGCTCCAAAAACATACACAGGAACATTTCTGACAGTTCCAGGTATGTAAACCAGAAGGCTGCTTATATTCAAGAGCTGCCTGACCAAAGAGAAGGAGAATAGAGCCATAAGAAGTTGCTGAGTCCCCTCTGTCTCCCAGGATGCTCTATCTTATTATTCTGACAAAACCCATGATGGCAAATAGCAAAGAATTTAATCCCTGAATATCATCTCCCAGCTGTCCTAACTGGGCAAGAATCTAAACACAGAAAGAAAAAGCAGTAGTCAGTGAACCTTACCTGCATCTCAAGAAGGCCAGCACCAAGTGACCAGCACTGCTTACTTTTTTCCCTGCCTAATTTATTTCAAGAAGTCATCTGAAACAATGAGCAACCCTGAAAATATACACAGGAATCTTTCCTGAACAGGTACACAAACATCTTGAAGCAGTCCACAGCCACTTTGAACCTCAGCCTGATCCTACCTAAAACATCAGCTAGAACTAGGGTTCTAGGGTTTTATTTTTATGCTGACAACTTGCCCTCTCATTATATTTCCTTCATATTTAACAACTTAATTTTCTCCCCCGTTTCTTCAACTTATTTTTCATTTGGCATTTAAAAAATAAAAAAGTCCTTCCTATTCATGCTTCAGCTCCTCTGAACTATTCCTACCCTTTCACTGGGCAAACCATGCATCCCCTGCACAGCCAGAACGCCCGGATCAGAGTAACAGAGCACTGACTACGGCAGGATCCGGCCAGACATTCCCTACCTCGTTTCCAGTGGGAGAGAAGGCACACCATAGGGCACACCTTTCTCTAGACCAAGCCTGGCTTTTGTGACGCCCAGACTGGTGACCCCACCTCACAGGACACGGCTGGTGCAGCCAGTCCTTTGGCTCCACGACTTGGGGGTGACATAGAACAAGGCCAATGTGGTTGCAGCGAACAGCTCAGGCATCCGGAGGAGCTGGCACAGGTCTCCTGGGGATTAGGAGACCCCTGTCGCAGCAGTATCAGCTGTTGTTTTCAAAGACGAGTAGGATTTAAATGACTCGAGAATTTGTGGTTACTCAGCGTAAAATCACATCTTCACACTCTGGCTCTTCCAAGGACTACAGCAGGGTCCCCGGAAGTGAGTGCTAGAAAGGCAGGAGTGGTTACACAAGCCTGCAGGTTCAGGTTAGTGCCCACGCCAACCTTGGAGATGCCCTGTGTGCAGCTGAGAGCACAGCTGCTCGGTGGGAGCATCTGCCACAGGGAACCGGGCCATGCTCTCCGAGAGGCTGGATGTTACACATCTGAGCAGCTCCGCTCAGTGGTAATTTCTGTTTCTAAATGCCTAACTGTGTGGCGTGCAGTTAAATACGGCAGCCAATGCCTGCACTTACTGTATGTGCACAGGACATTAAAGTCATCTCCTCTGGAGGAGATGAATGAGTAACTGCTGAAAGATCACAAAAGAAACGAGTTTTCTGTCTAAGAGCAGATGGAGAGAAGTGCTTTGGCAGGGCCCCTTCATAACCCTCTTGGTGCTGAGCGCGAGCTCAGATCGTGAACACACATCAAAAGCGGTAACGCACATTGTCTCTCTAGGGCGGAGGTTTCATCCTAACCCACCCCTCGCTCAGCTTCCCCAGCCTGAACTCATTCAGGATGGAGGGCTGTGTCAGCCACAGCCCAGTCTTTCCCCACAGACATTGTGGCATTCAGCCTACAGCAGCAGCAGAGATTAGGACGATGCAGTATAAAATAGAGCTGTTAATATCTGCAATTAGTTAAAGCTTTAACCTTTGGAGACTTTAAAAAAATGAACTAAAAGCATGCCCTGAAACAAGATGGCCCCAAGCCATTAGGTACATCGCATGCTACGAACCAGGTGTGAGACCAAATCCTTCTCCATCTCTCAAACTGAAACATATGCCATTCCTCTACCCCAGCATGCTGCCAGGATCAACTGCCTCTCAAAGCCTCTCCAGAAATGAATTTGATCTCACCAGGTCCAGCTCTGAGATTCAGAACCCCTAAACCAAACTGGTGATGAGGAGGGATTCACGCCGTGGCCCTCAGGGGGGCCCATCTGGAAGGACTCACAAACACTTCCACTACTGCAAGCCCAAACAGCAAATGCCATTTTGCAACGTGGCTTGGCAAACTTTGAGCACCAGTATTCAGGCAGGTTGGGTTTTTAACAGAGCCATTCGCATGGCACTGATCCAAAGCAGTGTCTGAGTTTGGGGCCACTGTCCTTGCAGATTCTCTCATAAAATGGTCATGATTTTTACAGGAATGAGCTGTCCAGTAACCTCTCTCATTTTTGAACACATCATTTTTCTTCACACTGAATTTTGTACGGCCGCATCTCTCCATCCATTGGCATGCCAGAGGTGGAGCAAGTACAGAGGAATGTGGCAGCAGCATGTTTCAGAACAGTAAGACTGACAGGATGAGGAAGAGCCCTGGTTGTTTCACCATAAAGCAAACCTCGATTCTGCCTACCTTGACAGAAATGAACCATGACAGGCAGGGACTGGCAAGATGCAAAAAGGCATAATTCAGCTTTTTAGGGATTTCCTTTCAGTATTAAAGGATTTAATACATTCTATTTGCCAACCGTCCTCAAAGACAGCACCCTCAGCCCTCACAGGATGAATGTTTTCCCTTCCTCATTCTTGCTGTTTTGAAATACATCCCAAGCTGTCCCTGTAACAACAAACCAATTTCCTTGCACTGAACACAGGAAGAGATGGACAACTGAGGCAAGACAGTTCAACTGTCCTAATTGTAAACAGGATTCCATTGTATTCTCATTTATACCAGACAGCTCCCACTATATACCCATTATAAAAACAGCCCATAAGTACAGTGACCACCCAGAAGCGAAGGACTGGATTCTAAGAGGTTGTGGGGAGGGACGCAGCTCAGTTACACACGTGTTCTTATTTATGTAATTCTTTAGCAAAATTACATTGAGCTTTAAGAACATAAAATTAAGTATTGATGTCAACAGAATGCAAATGTCTAGAACATCTGTGTTGGAGAAATACATTCATGCTAGTCAGAGCAGTGGATTGGCTACAATTACAGCAGTAAGATTTAAACAGAAAGGAGATTTTTTTCACCCAAAGCAGAAGGTGCTCCTTGATGTGCTACAGAAGCAAAAGGTTCTGCTTCTATTGAACCAATGCTGCAGAGTAGCTCAGTCTGACCTTATTACTCTGATCCCCAAGTACACTGCCACCCCTCCACTAAGGAGAGCAACTTCCTCTGCTCTGAGAAATAACAGTTGCTCCCCGATGTTTGCAGCACAGGGCTGCACTGAGCAGACTCAAATACGAAGGTTTTTGGAGTCTCATGGATGCAACTGACAAACACTGCTCAATCCATCCAGGGAGCGAAGCAGGTCCGCACCAACATCTGCTATACTGAAATTGCTAGAAACTTACAGAAATCCAGTAGCCTAGGTGCAGTGCATTCAAGTTTCCACTTGAGAAAGTCACCTTCATCACCTGGCTGTGACAGCAATACAAACCTCGAATCTGCCCTTAGATACTAACAGAGGAACCCAGCTATCCTGTGGCAAGAGGAGGGAATGGGACATTGAGACCATATTTTTATTTCCAATTTGGTCCAGTACACTTTCTAATTGCATAAAATAAGAAGACACCCACGTTTTTATCTGTCAGTCATTTGGTCAAACAAAAACAGGAAAAATCCTGCATCTGAATTCCATCCTCCTTGAACTCTCTGNCCTCCAATCCACGGTGATGTGTGAAAACATATAAATAAAGTCGGAGGGCTCTGCCCTCTCTCTTCCTGCTCTCTCTCCTGCTGCGTCTGTGTGTGTTCTTGTGTGGCTCTCCTTCAGGCCCTCGGCCTAGCAGGCCTGCCTGGGGAGTGCCATAACTCTCTACACTTCTCTGGAAATGAGCTGTCCGAGTTTACTCCCTCCTCACAGAAGCCAGGAAGTTTTTAATCATTAATGTCTTTATTGTCAAAATCACCCTGGTAAAAACTCAACTAAGGCAGAGGCAGGTTATTAATGTCTCATTTTACGGATTAACAGCAGAGAATACAGCCCAGATTAATATCCTAATCCTTTTACCCAGCCTGTCATTATCTGAACCGAATCACCGGAGAGGGAGCTCAGTGCTTTTCCAAGCGGGAAATGCAGAGAGAATGAGCAAACAGCCGGACTGGTACATCCACAAGGAACACACAAATTCCAATCCCATTATTTGGTTAAAGCCTATGTCCTCCTGTCAGTACTACCCAGAGTTCTGGTGATGGAGTCACCAATGCTGAAGTGGGTCAGCAATCTCCTGAGCACCAGACGACTGGAAATAAAAGTCAGTCACTGTTCAGGTGTTTATCTATAATTGCCTGTGGACACTCACCTTAGCCTCAGCATCCTTCCCCTTCCACTCACCTCCTCTCCACGCATCAGGCCCTCAGACATTTCTACCCTAAGCCTACCGAGCAGTCAATCCAGCCAAGCGTGCTAAGGCTCTGCTGGGTTTGAGCGCTGTCTCTTCCCCTCGGCCACACAAAGCCGTGTTTTCACATCGCACATTTCCCCAGAACCCAGGCCCGCCACGGGCTGCCACAGAAACACACAAAAGGAGTAAGACACCAGTATGACCGACCCTGCACAGAAGCCAGCCTGTGATGCTGACAGTCACATGCCCGTCCCACGGCAGCAGCCACAGCTGGTACCTAGAGAAGGGCACTGTTCCGGGGCACATGGGGAGCTCACTCTTTGGCAGGGTTCACCAAATGCTGCTGTGCCAGCAGCGCTGCAGCCGTGCCATCGGGCTGGCTGGTGTGCCCGCGCTGCTGCCTGACACACAGAGCTCAGTGCTTCTAATCCTACATTCAGGCAACATTCCCATTGACGTCAAACATAAATATTGGAGAGTTCAGCTGTGTAAGCCTCTGCAGCGGGGAAAGCAAGTATATTTTCAGTACTTAAATGCTTGGCACATTCTTAAAGAGAGTTCAGACGAAGTTTTAAAGACAGGTCCTTCCAAAGAAGAACTTGCTGCTGTCCCCACCTTCCTGCTGAACAATGTTCCTCCCTACACAGCGGCACCAGAGCATCAGGCCGAGGTACCACTCTCCGGCTGTGCCATCCTTCCCTAGCCACAGCACACAGCGGAATTTTAAGCCAGGGAAAAATCACTGTACACAAGCAAGGCCTGCACCTCTGCCATCTCCCAGGCTCCGCACATGTGTGGACATGCCTGTAATAGCAGCCAGCTAGAGAAAAATCCTTCTGGGCTCCCCTAGAAGCAGTCAGGGCAGACTGTCAACTGGGTGCAATCGTAAGGGCTCATTTGAAGTTTTTCCTTTGTGCTCATTCCTATATTCAGCGGCTGAAATCGGCACCAGAGGGGAGCTCCTCCATGACAGGAGGGATCATGCTGCTGGGAGGATGAACAGGATGGCAGCATAGCTCATCTCTGGTGCGATGCAAGGCATGGTAGGATGGGACATGGCACTTGCAGCCAAGGTAGTTTATATTTATTAGCACAGAAGTGTAAAAATATTTGGTGGTAAAATGAACCCAGCGGATGTTTTTGCTGGCAGAAGCCTGGGAGTGACAACTGCACCACGCATTGTGAAAGAGCAACAGCTGAGCATGTGCTGGGGCTGCTTTCACACTGCCAGCGAGGCATCCCATGCTCTGGGATTAATCGGATTAGAGTGGCTTTCCACTTCCCACCCAGATCAACTGGCATTTTAAGTGATTCACTTATTGCCCTGGAGAGTGAAAGGCTAAAGCAACTTCAATACTAAGCCTTTTGCAGAAGAGCCTTCTCCTCTCCCCAAGCCCCTGCCTCCAGCTCCTTTCTTTCCTGCTTTCCCTGTGTTTTCACTACGTTCAACTTCTTGTGCAAAACCATCAATTAATATGATGCAAAATTAAAAAGTTTGAGAAATTTGCACCGTCCCCCACAAAGATAAAGCAAAGAAAATATTTTAAACTTCATTTTATGTGAAATCAGAAGGAACATGCCCCATGAAACCAATTTCCAGCATTACTTGAAGTCCATTTCAAGAGGAGCATGAAAAGCTGCTCTTGAAACTCCATTCCAGGAGCCCTGTCCAAGAAGCTGCTTTCCTGGAGAGATGTTATTCTGCCACTGCAGGGGTGCTCTTTATACAGCTGGAAATTAATAGTCAGCAAATGCTTTGATCTTTCCTTTTACTTTTTGTAAGAACTATGTGATGACTTTCAATAATTTCTTTTCTTTGGAACTCCCTAGCTCCACACTACAGTTCAGTACATTGTCAGCGTCTGAGAGGGCACAGCCGTACCGGGGAGATCCCTGATGAATATTCCTGCAGTCAAGACAACTTTTCAGAGCTAGTAAAACAGACACTGGGCAAAACATAACTGAGGTAAATAACAAGTTACTACAGATTTTCTTTTGAATACAAAGGAAGTATAAGAATAACACAAAGGCTTTCTTTTTTTTAGCCTCCCCCCTGCCCCCTTCCATATAGTAGGGTAAGGAATTGCAAGAGTAAGTAAGGCAGAAAGTGGCATTAAAGAGGTCATGCCAGGAAGTGAAGTACCTGGTACCAAAGCCTTAATGAAGAAAACAAATACCTTCTAAATATTTTACAGCACCAACTTTCTACCTCAGATCTCTAAAACTCGGAGAGTCACCAAGGCACCAACAATGAGATTGGTAATCACAGAATACCTACAATAGCAGATACAGAATATAACTAAACTAGGTCAAGTGCACATCAGCTGTTTTGCTGGGATGCCATGAAATGTCGCTGGTTAATGGTGTGTGTCCTTTGTAGGTACAGAGTGCTAACAAATATTTTCTCGAAGAAACCATAGTCTCAAAGCTTTGTCCTGCAGAAGCTGATTCCAGCTAGGGCAATCCTGTGTGTGTATATTTGAAAAGGTGTTTAATATAGCCAAAGTCTGGCCGCATTCTCAAAACCAATCCCTGTGCAAACCTGCCAGGCCAGGCACAGACAGAGCTCAGCCTCTTCGAGAAGCTGTGCTCCTTTAGTCACCCAGGCAGCAGAGATCATACCCTCACTGAAAATAATGGGGCTTATGGGAAGGTTAGGCAAGGTGAGGGCTTTCCTTTGTGTGACAAAAACAACCACCTGCTTACTGTCCTGTTGTGGAATCACACACTATCACCGGCTGCACTGCTCCAGCCAAGCCCCACGCTCAGGTACGAAGGACCCGACGATTCACACGGAAGTCCACAGCTTGCAGCTAAGTAAATATTTCACCGTCTCACCGAGCAGCTCTATCACTGATACAAAATAGTCTTTGTTATATCATCAAAAGCCATCTACCTAATGATCAGTCAGCCATAAAACAGATGCTGCGGGCCATTCCCTATCCTTGCACCTTATCCACCGGCAAGAAATGCCTGAGGTTCTCATAACTCATGGTCTGGCACTTCCCTTCCACAGCCTCACCAGGCATTGCTGCCTCCTGAGCTGTTCTCTGCTTTGGATTTAATTAAATATCCATGAGAGACAAGGAAGCCAAGCTTTGTGCTGAGCCCTGCATGAGATCCCAGGGCTGGTGGAGAAGAAAAAAACTCTCTTCCTTACATTCCTCTGCCACTTTCCCCACATAGAGTGGGATCCTTGTTTTAGGAATTGTTTCCACCATCAGAATTTCATGAGGATGAAACTTCCAGTTAAAGCAAATTCTCTAAAATGTAAAGCCTTGGCAACTTCCACTCAGGAAAAAAAAGAAAAAAAAAAAGAATGCTCTGGAAAAGAAACTCTCCCAGAAACACTTTTCAATGATTTTGAGATGCAATATCTAAAACAAACATTCATATCAAGTCATAAACTTCGTGGGACACAAAGTCCTTCTTTCTTATCATTACAGCAGCAAATCAGTTGCCACAATACAACACAGAAGGCGGTAAACCCTTTGGTTCCAAGCACCTTCTTGTTTACTGTTGGAGGATTTAATAGACTAATTGATCAGATCAAACTTACACAGACAATATAAACTTGATAAAGAAGTGTCTGCTTTGCCACCTTTCCAGCAGGATGGCTTGTGCCCTATTTCCCCCGGCAATGCACAAGGGGATGAACCAGGGCAGAAAAAGAGGGAAATGCCAAATGCTGTCACACACACACACTGAATAACAATCATTATAATAATCTCTTTGCTCTCCCGATCAACTATGGAGAATTCAAGAGTCTCAAAGTCTCTTTCATATGTGTCCCAAATATTCACCCAAGATAGATGCATAGATTTCATCTCCCCTTTTTATCATCTGAGAGTGTCGCAATCCTCCTTGTCCAGGGGATGTGAGGCTGGTGATACTTTCCAGGAAACATGGGGATACTCAGACATAGTAGACTCTACCTAGGCAGTGCTGGAGGTGTGGCGAAACAGACAATTTGCTTTTCCTGTCCCACCACTGACACCTCTCCTTCCCACCTCCCCTTCTGACACCTTCACACTCAATGTATTTCCCCGCAAGGATCTGAACCTTAAAAAGTGTAAACAAAAAATGGCATGAAAGAAACGAAGGCTTTTCCTATGAAGGATTACAGCAGAGCTACACAGATAAAGTCACTCCTGACAACTGCAATACTAAATCCCTTCAGAATGTCCACAAAAGATCCCAGGAACCAAGTGCAAGCAGCTCAGCTCTGAACGCTGCAATGAACAGCCAACACCACTGAACTGCCAGCAGAACACCTGACATTTTCATCCCCCTGAATTTGTGGGGAAGAACTGTTTGGGATAAATGGCAGGAGCCACTCTGCACCTGTTCAGGGTGGATGGAATGGTGCAGCCAGGGGGTCTCCATTGAAGAGCAAGCCCTCAGAGTGCCTATGGCAGTTTTCCAAAGGAGCGTAAAGATTTATAAGGAAAAACACTGAAATCCAATCCTTTCCTTCAAGTCTTCTGCCTTTTTCTGGCCCTTTTCCAACCAGAGGAGCCTCCTTCCCAACTTCCTGCCCCATGTGTCTGCACACCATGCACAGGACTCTGACTGGCCACCACCAGGCACACCTGGAGAATCCAAGTGGTTTGAATGAGGAGTGGACAAGAAGGAAACTCAATGTGGATGCTCTTCCCGATAAATGTGGGAATATGCTTGCAAATGGAAGATTTAAAGTGTAGTAACAAAGGTAAATCAATCAGATGTTATCAATTGCACTAGCACACACATCACCCAGAAGGATCATGGCTCACGTACAACAGTATGGTTGACAGCACTAAAAAAAAGAAGAAAAATAAAACACAAAACAGAAATGCTACATGGAAAGTATAAAAGCTTATTCTTAGTTGTGTCTTTTGAATCACCAGGCACACAAACCTAAAAATCCAGCGTAATGACCTGCCACTGTTTCCTTACTACGGATCCAGGGCTGTTGGTTTTATCCCAGCAGCTGCAGAAAGAACAGGAGGACGACACAAAACACAGGAAAGGAGATGGCATCTGGAAAAGCCAGTACTGAATGTTTCCAGTCAAACCAAAACAGCAATTAGTCAAAAAAAGCCTTGAGCCTAAAGGCCTTCGACCTTAGAATGGGACACAGGTTACTCAGCTGGGATCACTGGAGCCTGAAAGCCATTTTTTATAAGCCACTGTCGTGTAAGTGTGATATGTACGTCCCTATGCCCTGGGACATATCCAAGTGCCAGTGAACATTCAGCTTACATTTCCTTTTCTCGTGTTTACGTTTTTAAGAATTTGTACTAGTCGTGTTCATTTAATCAGCTGCCTGAACTGCATCTCACAGTGTGACACAGGTTTTAACAACCAGAGCTAGTAAATGTTACTTAAGGGCACTGAACAGTAACTGGAGTTTACTTATTAAATCCAGGGCGAAAACAAAACACTAATTTCTATTAGGAAAGCAGTTCAAGGATTTTTCCACACATATAAAAACACGTGCATCTCTTCAAGGACCAAACCGTCCCAGGGAAAGGCTGGCAGATGGTGAAGTCAAAATTAGACCAAACGAAGATAAAGAGAGAAAGAAATGATGAAGCTGCAAAACTGTTGTGCAGGCTGCAGTGAACCTTTCCCAGCAAAGCTGCTGCAGGATGCTCCAGGCAAGGGAAGGCATTCCTCACACACAGCATCACTGATCACATCACTGCCACCACAGAACTGGCAGCCAGACCTGGCTGGGTGCAGAAAACCATTCTGGCCCATTTCCAGGGAGCTGCTCTCTGCCACTTGGATCACTCCTGCCACTAATGTGGGGTGGGTGAAGCTTTCAGGTTTCCAGGCACTTCCCACCTTGCAGATGTGGTTGATATTCCTTTCCTATGCTCACTGGGTTTTGAAAGCAGGACTGCTTTTTCTGTATTCTCGAGCAAAGCAGGCTCTGTACCATTAGTTGGCTTTACGGAAAAGCAGAATACTTTTTTTTAAAAAGGCAAATGCTGAGAGTAAACATCCAGAGATGGGGAGAGGAACCCTCAAAAAGATCATGGAAAGTTCATTTCCAAAAACTCCTGAACATGAAGCTGTCACTTACTTCAACAACACCCACACAAGTTTGAAGGAAAAGGAAAGGTGGAGGAATGCTCTAAAAAGTCACAGCTAAGGGGAGAATGTGCAGCACATCTTACAAACGAAAAGAATGGCAAGGGATTGCCTTAACCACAGGCTCAAAAGCACGCACCTCGGCCCCTGCAACACTCTAAAGGAGCTTCCAAGGAAACACAGGCAAAGAGAGGAGGTTACCGAACAGTGCTGCGTCACCTTGGCTGAAGCATAAAAAAAGTTCTTTTCACCTCCACAGGGAATAAGGTCTCACCATCACAAAGCTAAAACCAGAGGTGACAAAAAGCAGAGGTGAGCAATACCTCTGGTGTGGTCAGCTGTCAGCAGAAATGAAGAGATTTCTCTTAAGAGATTGACAGTGATTTGTGTGGGGTTCTTTTAACAAACAGTGTTGAAACCAAGCTGTTCATGAACAGGCAACCATTCACGCTTCCTTGTCCTGGACTGTTGAATCAGTTAATGGAGTGAGCTTCCAAGGATGCCCTGCCTTTAGAATAAAGTTTAAAAGTCGTGTCCTAATCTCGGCTGATCAGGACATCTTCAAAACATCTGCAAGTTTTGGTGCAGTGCCCAGGAAACATAATTACTTCTGAGGAAGAGAAATGCAGATTTATTAAGACAGGGCAATACCTGGAAAATTAAGAATCTTAGGCAAGTCATGCCATTGGTAACAGCAGTTTAAAACTTGATGAGAGTCAGCACTGTGGAATGGTGAACTTCAGACATATTTTTAATGATGTTTTTGGTTACACTCCATTTAAAAGAATCAGCTGTCAACACAGATCGTTTCCTTTTGTATAATTCATAAAGTGGTTAATTTCAGAAGCAAAAGTATTACGGGTTGGAGTAATTGACTGCTGAAGCACAGTAGGTGCTCCATCTCCACATCTGGAGCCTGGGAGCATGTGCTTCGCCTGCTCCGAGCTTGCTCCCCGGCGTGCTGTGTGCAGGAATGTGCTTCCACCCGCGGGCTCGCTGCCCGCCGCGTGGGCAGGAGTCCTCCTGGCCAGCACGGAGGCCGTGCAGGAACACGGTGCTCCGTGTGCTGCCAGCGCCACGGCTCCGTGCTGCTCCCGAGGACATGGATCTACTCAGGACACCAGACGTCATGGTAGGGTGGAGAGAACCCGGCCTGTGCCCGCCTACAGTGCTCAGGGACGCTGCTTTGGCTCTGCCCCATCTGTGTCACCCAAATGCTACCACGCTCTGCCAGAGCATCCGTCAACCCTGCGCTACACAGCTCGATACCCTCACGATTCAGAAACTGCCGCGCGATGTCCGAGGCCCCGTCCTTGCTGAGGACACGAAGGGCCAGCAGGATGCTGAGCATCCTGTCAGCCATGCCCCCACACTGTGCTATCGCCACTGTCGCCACACCGAGCCCCCCAGGAGCTATTTTATATCGGACACTCGTGAAACATTTTTCCTCACTGCAAACCCTGTGTGTGTATTGTGCAATCCGAAAATCAAACTGGGCATATTTCACTGATCGTCAGTGACAAAAATAAAGCAACCAATTAGGCTCTGCACAATGTCAACCATTCTGAAGGGATGACTGGGATTAAGAGAAGTGGAATTCGCTCACAGTTCAGCTACACATCCAAGATAGGGAACATTTTTCTAACCATTTTTTCACAGAATACCTTTGGAGGATTAGAAATAAACACTATTTACAATTTACTTAATAAGTTTGCCGTGGAAGCTTACTAAGGATGGAACTCCCAATTTTCTTCCTCTGAACTATAAAAGCCAGTTTTCACTTCAGTGCTTCAGGAACTGACACATCAGATCTGACTTTGCCTCTGGACTCCATTGGGAAGAAACCACAGTTTTCCCTAAAACTGGAAACAGCAGCACAGCCCTCCTTGCACAGAATGTCAGATGTTGTCCTGAGATTGGCCATCAAGCCAGGCAGGAATTTCTAATACTTCTGTGTTCTGAGTCTCTAGATTTAAGCAATCAGAAAATGATAACTGGTTAATTATATAGAGAAGTCTAACATGTACTGCCTGTCACCAATGGTTAGTGCAGAACAATCGTTCGGCAGATAAAACCTTTGACCTCAGTTCTCATGGGGAAGTGACAAACACACCCTGTCACAACAGCAGTAGCCCAAGATAAAGTCTCCAGCCAGGTTCAGCCAACAGTGTGCAATACACCAGGAGCTAGCTGGCCACTGTAATTCTTTAGAATCTGACAGTTATTCTTCCGTGATAATTAGGGGCTTGGGAAGAGGCAGGTTGCTTTCCCTTTCAGGGATGTTTGATCCGTATCCAGCAGTAGTGCTGAGTTACAGAACCAGCGCCTGCACCAGTCCCGAGTGCTCTCACCATGGGAGGAGACAGAAGTACTCATGTGCCATCAATTAGAAAGAAACAAGTGACAAACAGGATTGAAGAGAGACAGAGATGCTGTCTCCAAATCCTGCTTTTCTTAAGAAGTTCAGAATTTCTTTCACAAACTTCAATGTAGCCCTCCAGTAATGTTCTCCTGGGGTAACAAACCCCAAATGCCAAAGCCCAGTAGCTCTCTCAGAGAAGGAGCGACACCTGGAGGAACAAGAACTTCCTTCTGGGAGCACCTCCTTTTGGAGCTGTTTTTTACCTGGCTAGACTAACACTAGAGCATCAGGAACATGCTTGCTGCTCCTCACCGGGGCGAGCTGCAGAGACGGGCGCTGCAGAGCTGAGCGCTGCAGGAACCACCTCAAACAGGGCGTCCCCTAAACACCTGACACTCAATAAAATGCAGCGGAGAATTCCAGGTGTGTTTCTGGAAATCATTTGAAACTGCTTGTTTTCAAGTTATTTGAGCCTGCATCAAAATGTTAAGTGAAAAAAATTCCTTGACCATTCCATTTTTCCAACTGAATAGTGATTCACAGAAACCTTCTGGGGTGGCAGGGGAGGGGGCAGAGCAAACCTGACATTTTGAGCTGTAGAAGCCAGCAAACAAACAGGATGAAACTGAGGGAAGAGCAAGCAAAAGTTAGGGCCATGCTTCCTCAGCCATAAATTACACAACAGGAAAACATGTTAAGTCGTCAGCCAGAGTGAGGGCGGAGGAAACCATCCCCCAAAAAATGCATCACAGGCCAAAGCAAAGCTTATCCCACCAGAGCTCTCGCTGGAGAGAGGTGGTAAAAAGTCTCAGAGGTCTGGACGAGTACAATTTCCAGCAGGGCCCCAGCTACTTTTCAAAGACTTGACATTCATTCTGTGAAACTCTTCAAGCTCACAGCAGAGCTGTCAGGAGAGCTGGATTCCCCTTCTGCAGGTGCAATTTTACACACGGAAAATGAATTCCAGATGCAAAGCAGAGTACTTGTCCATCTCCAGAATACGAACTGCAGTCTGAGTGACGTTCACTTGCTGAAATTCCCCCCTGCAGTTCAGCTATGGGTTAACACGGAGGGAGCCCTCTCCTCAAAACCTCTGCCGATCCATCTCCTCCTGCCCTGCTGCCGCATACACAGTGACACAGGGGGCACGATGCAATAAACCTGCACTTCGGCCTCGGGCAAAGGATTTTAGGCATATAATTCATATATGCCAATTATTTGTGGTAGGTAAAAATACTTCTTCAATTCTAAATTAAATGTAGAGAGAACAACAAACAACAGGAAAGGTCTTTTGTGTACTGGCAAATATGGAATTTTGAAAGAGTATGAAATCTTTGGGGATGTCAAACTCCTCTAAATTCTTAATAATCACATTTCCAATTACCTTTCCCCCCTCCCCCAGTATGCACAGCACTGGAATCTGAGGCAAGCTTAAGGTACAGAACTTCTGTAGAAGCAATCAAATGTCCCAGCTGGCCCTGAAGACGTGCAGTGAGCTAAGGAGGTGTTCTGCCTGGGATCAGTGCAGTTAATCTGTGTCATTACTCCACATTGAACACCTGCTGAATGGACGTCCGCCTTGAGGCCCGGCATCCCAAACGGGGACACACTGAGCACGATCTCCTGACATCACCTGAGGCTGCATGTCCCAAACGAGCGCCCTGATCCCAGCAGTCACAACCCTGGGCAGCTTCCTGGCAAAGCTGCACGCTCAGCCATGGCAGCTTGGACAAACACTTTCTCCTACAGGTTAAATTTAATTGTTCACAAGATGAAAGGGGAAACAATGAGAAAAATTCGCTAGTAGCACTCATAACTGCCAGAGCAAATACAACTCAACTTATGTTTTACATACAGAACGCCTCCACAAAGACAGATATATCACTCTAACCAGGCTCTTTATCTGCTGCTACCTGAAATTGAATGGCAATTGGCAGCAATAACAACTCCCTGCAATTCAGGAAGCTTCACTTGCTATAATCTGTGGTGCTCTGGAAAGTAGAGTGATGCTCTGACAGGAGTCAGGCTTAGAAATGACAGCTGTAACACAGAGAAACAGATCCTGAGTTCCCCACAACGGCATTTTCCCTGTAGGAAAGCTGTTTGCTCTGAGCCCTGCAAGGAGTAAGGAGACACACGCCACCATTTCCATCTGCATCTCCTTTTCTCTCCTGTTTAAATCTGCTCCTGTACCAGCACATCCCAGTCCAGCTATGTCTGACCACGTTTCCCCCTGCAGAACAGCACACCCTGGGGCAGCAGGTACCACATCCTGGGAGGACATTTCAGAATAACCAACAACCACCCAGCAGCATCGCCACCCACACAGGCCACTGTCTACTGGCATTATAGATTGTGGACTTGGAAAAGCTGCAGCCCAGGCCTGGAACTCTGGGAACTCGGCAGAATTCACTGTGTACTGTCACCAAAACACAGCCTAGCCAAGAAGGTGGAAGAGAGGAATTAGGGAGGCTTTTGAGCCCACCACCATGGCTACAAACCCCAGGTTTCTGCTAACAATTTTTCACTCCATTAACCAGATTACTTTGGTGCATGAAAGGAAGCCATATCAGCAAATCTCATGTTTCCTGGGCTGACTCTGTGCTGATCAAAGAAGCCCACAGGTAACACCACACCACCTGGCATTTGACAGTATTAAATGCAGCATCCACGTTATTGGAGGCACATTGTTGGGGGGAGATGTATAAAAACATCCTTAAAGATGGTTTTCATTTCAGGGAGCTCACTGTGTTGGTAAGACAAGCAAAGTTCAAAAGCTGTGTGCCTTGTAATGCCCACAGCAAACCCCCAAAGGAGCCAGGGGAGACCATGGGTATTTCCAGCACGCTCACACCATGTGCTGGCTGTGGGAAGACTTGTAAAGTCCAGGGAATGCTTCCCCCACAGCCACCAACACCTGCGATCACCTACAGAGCAGCCACAGCCCCTGTTCATACACAGGAGACTCATGCTGGAATCTCCCCAGCCCAAACACTTGGGTCTGTAAAGACTAAAGGGAAAGTTCTGCTTCCCTAAAACGCAGGTACATTCTTTCCAAAGCACACCCAGCCAATTAAAAGCAATTTTCAAAAATTTCCTAGCCCTATTTCAGGTTAAAAAAAAAAAAGGAAACTGAAACATGGAACCCCAGTTTTCAATTGGCATTAATAGGATCAATATGGATCCCTGAATAGTTGCCATCCGTGACAGCAGAGCAGAATCCCACAGACACAAGTAGTATATTAGCAACTCTCATTTTCCAGCATTTCTGAAATCATACAGCAGATGTGCAGACTTTTAAGGATGCAAATATGGAATAACTAGCCTTTATCTTGAGATAAAGGGAGAAAAAGTAGCATTAAATCAAAGCAAATATTTGAAAATTGGGAGATTATTTTTAATAATCTGTAATTCTGAAGTTAGATGAGCAATTTAAGACACATAATTTGCTTTAAGTGTAGCAATTCTCAAGCCAAAGCAATTTTTCAGGTTGCTGTTGTAGCAATATAGACTGGGGGGCACCTTCAGCCTGAAGAAACTGCTGCTGTTCACAACACACACGTCAGATTGCAGCAACAGCGGACACGGCCTGCACATGCTCTTGGATTCCCAGGGAGAACCTGAACACATTTGTCCCTATTCTCTGCTCAGCTGCCCTTGCTGCTTTTGCAAAGTGTTCCATTTTGCCAAGTTTTCCATAGACACGCCTTTAAGTCAACATTGGCAGATGCCTCAAACAAAATCTGCAATCCAACCATCTCCCATGCGGTGGATTTCAACACCGCTCTTGTTAGCATGGATGCTAGAAACCAATTTTCAAAGCGTGTCGTGTCACTGCTGGTCAGACCTGGCCTCTCCTTCCGTCTCTGCTCTGGCCCAGTTGAGGACATCTCCTCGAAGGTCAGGGGTTCACAGCCTTTTTGTCTGCTGGCAGCGCTGAGGTAGAAGTACACCAGAACTCACAAGGAAAGGTATGAAGGCTTTTAGTGGTATCAGGTGCTTCCACACGAGTTCAGATGAAAGCTCGGTATCTCAGAGGGGGAAAGTGCCAAGAAAGGTCCTCAGCAGCAGCTCTATTAACAGTATTGCCTTTTCCTCTAAGTGAGCTCAGATGAAAACGAAGGTGCAAACCAGAAATTCCCCCAGCTGCCAGCTTGGAACAACACCACCAGACACACTCTGCAGGTATCTCAGGGGCTTCAAACAGCCCGTGGGATCGCAGACAGGCTTTCTGCACAAAGCCAGAGCAACCAGGAACTGCAACTCCTTTGGAAAGTACCTGTGTGCCTCAACCACAGCTCTGTGGGCTGCACTGTTTACAGTGCCCCTCCTGGCAGACACCTGGCGTCTGTAAACATGCCACTGACCAAGGCCACCTCAACAACCGG
>VYZT01052547.1:309-15622 GCA_013400735.1 Pomatostomus ruficeps
TGCTTTTATCCTGAGAAGCAAAGCTTAAATGTGAATCTTGAAGATGTAGCTTCTGATAAGAAGAGACTTTTGGGTAAGTAACTTTCTCATGTTGCCTTGTTACCTCTTGGATAATGGTATTCCTTTTTGTAATTATGCCAGCAAAGATTTATAGCTATAAAGGAAGATTTTTTTCTTTAGCCATCATCCATTATTTTTACATTTCCACGTATTAGTGCTCATGTGTGCAGATCTGTGTTTCTAATTCATGATTATTTTTCATGGAAAAAAATACATGTATTTTTCCTATTTGACTAGCTTTTCTCAATTGGTATATTTCTCATCTCTCTTGGAAGAGAGGATAGGGGAGATTAGAATAGAATATGTTCTGTGACATAATCCAACCATTAACCTAACCCTGCCAAATCCACCCCATTCCTAGATCCTTATAGCCTGTGATATTTGTGTGATAAATGACTGTCATTTGTTAGATTAATGGTTAGTAGAAAAGACCTTTAGTGTAAGAAATAATCAATCCTCAGAATGTTGTAGCATTAAGAGTTTAAATCTTCAGATATTGGGAAAGACAGAAACCTGAGTTTTTAAAGGTAATGAAATAGTGATCATGATCATCATCAAAGTACTTCTTACAGCAAAAAAAGTAAAACTTTATGTAGCCTCAGCAAATACTCAAAGACTGAATTCTTAAATTCAATGCCCACCCAATGATCTCAAATCTCAGTGATTTTTCAAGAGCACACACAGAAAATTTGTTGGTTTTCTAGAAAGACAATTCCTGAAAATTTTTTCTGGCATTAAGACTCCTGTTGACATTATTTTGAAAATGGAGCCTACTCTTCAGGCCTTCACTCTAAAAAGAACCCTTATGGATTTAGTGTGAAAGACCTGTCCCAACAGAGTTGAGGCCACTGGAAACATTAATAAGCTTCTTTAAATGTATTGGACATGTAAATGTTATTTAAAATGTAAAACCGCGAGAAATGAACAGCCTGCTGTCAGTAAGGGTTTATTATTGTCTACTAGTTTTTATTTACTCTCTTGGATAATACCAAAGGCCTATTGGAATAACTAGGCTGTGCCAGCCAAGAGGCTCTGGGTTCACCAGAAGTATATTTTTGATCCCCACTTCATCTGGACATATGTCACAGAGTGCCCTACACAGTGACAAGGTTCTGGTCTTACGTGTGTTCTGCATCAATGGGCTGGGCCCTTACTCATCCTTAATCCAGCTCAGAACACCTTTTGCTATTTGCATGGAGAGAAAGGGATCCTTGAGTTGATTACATGGCAAAGATGTATTGTAAATTATCAGAGTCTGCTAAAATGGAGGGGACATTTAATATTCATAGAATGTAAGATTTTGTCTGGGAATGGTGCAAGTGAAAGACACCTGTGAGTAAACTCTGTAATTCTGTTGCTAGTTCAGAATGAGAAATGCCCTGCTGCTAATGCGCTAATGTGGTACACTGTGCAAGTGTTCAGAGATTAATTAGTGCCTTGCTGTCTTTGATTCTTTCACTTATTCAATGGTGATGTAAACAAATTCACATCTTATTTTCTTCCCATTCATGGGGCATACTGTGATTTTGTTTTACAGACAGTAGAAAATTAAGTTGTTCAGAACTGGAATAAGCTATAACTGAAGAATGGAAAACTGAATTTTAATACATATTCTGCTTCTTAGATGCATATTCTGCATCTAAAGTTTGCCCTCCATTTTTAAGTTAGCTTGCTGAATGTGGGGCTTTGTACCTCTGGGATTCAGTCTTAAATTGTTGCCAGAGAATCATAATCATGCAGACTTCAGTGAAGAAAAAGATCTTATTTTCTTAGTGTATTATGTGAAATACAAAATTTGAACATGACTTCTAGAAAAGACAAAAGGGAAGAAATTCAAAGAGCCATCCTGTTTTTAACCAATACATGAGGCAAGCTTCACAGTGGCACTCAGATTTTTATAGACCATTAAAGTAGGGTGTGATAGAGTTACTGTTTTGGTCTAGCATTCCTCAATCCTCCAGAATAGTGACCAGATGCTCACTTAGAGATGAGTTAACTGGGAGTGGTGTTCTGCACAAATCCATGGTGGTGCACAGGTTCATAATTCTGAGGCTGTAGCAAGGTGTGGTAATTCTTTTATTTTAGATGCGTTTTTTGTAAGATCAGTAGGGAGACCTTACACAGTAGCAAACTGTGAAAACATAGTCATGTGTTGTCCGTCCTAGATACTGTGTAACCTCTTTAACTTTTTTATGTCGTTTTAGACCCACCTTGCCAGACAGAACTCAGCAACATTCAGAAGCAGCAAGGAGGAAAGAAGCTACTAGGTGAGCCATAGATCATTCTTTTGAAGGTTTTATTACTTACATAAATAACCCTAGTTAAACAGCAACACAAAATCAATATTAATCCAATGAAGATAGACCACAGTAAATCTCAGCAACAAAATTTATGAAATTTTTGAAAGCTATTAAACTTAGTTTTATTACCTTACCTACCAAAAGCTCTTACATCTGTTTTATTAGCCTGACAGAAAGTGCATTTTTACAGTTACAGAGGAGACAGCATAAGATACTCCTAAAGTAGTATCTCTGCTGATCCTTTAACTGTGATATTCTGTAAGTAATTGAAATTTTTGTTGTGAAGCAGTTTATACTGTATCAATATTTATGAAGTGTAAAGTCTTCATTTTACCACTAGCCACTGTATAAAAACTCCAATAAAAACCTTGGACCAAAGCAGTGAAAACTGACTTGTCTTAGCAGTCTGCTAAGGAAGGTTTCTAACAAGAACTATACACTTCAAAGGCTTTCATATGAATGTTTCCTCCATTGTGGTCTCCATTTGGTCCAAGTGATAAGCAGTGGATTACTCAGCTGTAGGCAAGTTACTGCCTCACAAAATAAGCCCCTCTTGTACATAAAAATGCAAATGTAATATTAATTATTTAGTTTTTTGCGGTATGTTAGACTGCATTTCTCTTCTGTGGTGGAATAATTAAACATTAGTATGTAAATAAGTGATTTGTAAAATACGTATTAAGCACAACTCCTTGTAGTAGATAGTTTGTTAGTAAGGGAGTTTGGCCCTTGCTATTCAGGCTTGTTTGTGCTCTACAGGTGATAGAACTTCCCATTCAGGAGTGTGTGCTACATTTGAGCCTTTTCACCAGAATACAGTGAAAATCTTGACTGAGATATTCAGGGAATATGTAGCCACAGGATCAACAAAAAACTTAAGGGAAGATTGCTGACTTTATTTCCTAAAATCAGTCCAAGACTGATAGGTGTTATTTTCCCTCTCACATTTGATATATTCAGTCATTTTCAGTCAACTGAATGTAGCACTAAAGCAGTCAGTGTAGAGTCTGGAAAGATGAAACAGCAGAAGGTAGTTGCTTTCTGCTATAATCGTGACATTGGCCAATCATGGATTTTAATATACTTATTCAACATATACACATATATGTATGTCTATTTTGCAGGGCAGTACATCCCCTTCTGTGATGAGGATGGGTATTACAAACCAAGCCAGTGCCACGGGAGCCTAGGGCAGTGCTGGTGTGTTGACAGATATGGTAACGAGGTGTTGGGATCCAGAACAAATGGCGCAGCAGAGTGTGGTAAGTCAAGAAACCTTTGTGGTATTTGGTTTAAAGGTGCTATTCCCTTTGATTGCCAGGTTAAATTTCTTCAGTAAGAAATGTGGGACCCAACTATATGGATTTTGATGCAAAAAATAACAAATTATAATATTGTTATTGCTTCATTATTTTTTGGAACCCCTGTCGCTGTGTCAGCTATTAATAGACTCCTTATATGTGCTTGGCATAGTGTATATAAAACCAGGAAAAATTAATTTTCTAGAGCAGAATTAGATAAGTCCCAGAATGTTTCTTGAAATTCCTTTGGGTAATCAGCATGCTAGTGAATTCAATTTGACATTTTTTTCAGTTTATATTTGAGGGAATTGCCAAAAGTTTTTAGCACACTAAATCTTCCCTTATTTTTCCCTTCCCTACAGCACTGTGCAGCTTCTTCCAAGAATTCCCATGTCACCTTTATTTGATGTCCCAGATATAAAAGATGAAAAAAAAAAAGTTTTTTGTTCTTTTTTTTTTTCTAAAAAAAGTCATTTATGTCTCCTTTTTACTTCTTCTCCAACAAAAGAACATAGCCTGAAGCAGAGAGTAAATTGAACACAGTATTTGAGGTACAAGCTCAGGCCTATTGTCCATCTGATCCAGGATCCTTTCTAGATAAATGGACAGTTTGATATAGTTCAAGATAATACGTAAGAAGTGAACAACAGTCAGTGTTTATTATCAGTAGTCCTTACTGTCATCTGTAAGTTGGACTTAAATCTTTTTCAGTTGTTCCTAGCACTCATTGTAGTTCTACAAATACTTAAAATTTGTCTCCTTTTGTTAAGATTGAGAAATTCATTCAATATTGAGGTGGATTTTTTATGATAAAAGAATCTTCATATTATTTATATTTTATTTTTATATCACACTCTGTAGTTGTCCTGAAAGTAAATATTCTGGTGTACCTTTGTATGATTATGTAAAATATACTATAAATATGTATATTATCTTGTGAGTCTTTTCTATAACTGTCGTACCTTTTTAGCTGTCGATTTAGAGACTTCAGGTGATTTTGCCTCTGGCGATTTCCATGACTGGAGAGATGATGAAGTTGATGAAGATGAACTAGTGAATGATGAAGATGAAATTGAAGACGATGATGAAGATGAAGGAGATGATGATGATGATGACGATGATCATGATGGATATATTTGATGATATTAAGGGGTCCATATATTGTACCTTTCTAAATTTCACAAGATGATATTTCATAAAATCCCTTTGCTCTCCAGGATCAAAAGAGTTCTAACAAATATGTATATTTTGTATGATTATTTCAAACATTGAAGCTGCAGTCATAGACTTTTTTTGTTTAAATAAGAATAATTATATCATGTGCTTTGAGTTTTTAAATGCCGTTGTGCTGAAGAAAACACATTGGAATTCTAGCCTGAAGACAAAAACATTATGTGCTACTGAAAATATATATACGTGCAGAACACACTATAAAGTCAACCAGTCTCTTTAAAATTCTGCTGAAAAGATACTTGCCCTTACTTGGAACTGTGCATGTCCTCTTCAGAATGCATATTGTAACTTAACTTCAGTTCTGTCAGTGTTTTAGGCCCTGCAGTTATCCATTTAATGAATCAGAAATGTATTGCAGTAGAAAAACATTGGTGCACAAGTAGCATCTCAACCAACCTTTAATTAACCAAAAATGTAGAGAAGAATCAGGAGGGAAAACTATCCTTTGAGTTTGCATTTGTAGTTACGGGTTTTTTTATGAAATGGCTACGTTATTGAAAGCTTTTTTCAAAAGCAGTAGCATGGACACGCACCAGTTCTGTAATTCTAAAATTTTCTTGTCCTTCCTTTTTTTTGGTTTCATGTCAAGGTCGTATAAGCTTTATCAGTATTTACTTAAATACTGCTACACCCTTTGTGGTTTCTCTGTATTTCTGTCTAATCAGACTAGAGTAAAATATTTACATGGGGAAAAAGATTTGCTTAAAATTGTACTACCTTTATACATGACTGTATTTCAGAGTATTGTCACTTGCCCCAAGGTAGTTTTTCATAAATGTATAATGATGCTTTTAATTTTCTTATTTCAGGAAATAGTTTTGCTCTTAATTCATGTTGTTTTCTGTTACTAGTGCAGAAACTTAGACAACGTATTGTAAAGGTGCCTTGCAAAATAGAACTAGAGAGGTTTTTAGCATGCATACCAGTATAGGATGTTAGGCAATAGCTAAGCACAACCAGTTACCAAATTAATACCAGTATAGGTACTGCTGCTGGAATGAAGAAAATGGATTATTTTAATTTTTTTCCTATTATTATGTAATTACCATGTGGTCTAGATTATACTTATTGTGTAGAGTAGCACTTAAGATTTGACTGTAGAGAAAATTACTTTAATCACTGTATTTATGTTAGCATGTTAATTAATTGTGTAGACATATTGGGACTCCACCATCTTCATTCATATCCTATCTGTTTCTTTCTGCCCACAATAAAATTGACATGACCTGTATAATGTATTACTACAGGTTGTATAATTTAAAAATTTGTCACTGGTTTCCCATCATTAATTAAAAGGAAAATCAGATTCTTATTTGAATTAATTTCTACACAGTAAATACTAAATCTAATGTTTATCTTATGTAATATTGAAAAGTATAATGCATTTTCTTTTTTACTGTTTCTGTATAGTTTGCAAAATAAAAACTCTTGTAACCAACCTTTGGCTAGTATAGCCCATCATTTTGACTTTTTATGTAGTCTGAGATTTAGAATCAGGAAGAATTCATGTTTCAGATACATTTTACCTATTAAAATATGTATTTATTTGAATAAAGCCATTAATGTTTTATTTCCATTAAAGAATACTTGAATACGGTAAAACCCATAGGGAGGTTTTGATTTTCTGTAATTTCCCTGTTTTTTCTATAGCTTTGTTAGGTACTTTTATGACATGGTCTTCATTACATAGTAAAGAAAGAGATACTTCTTTTCAAGCTCTGTCATAATTTGTGGGGCATAGTTGTGTTATTTTCTTAGATAAAAATAGTTAAGAGTTTACCATTCTGATAGTGGGATTTTGTCAGAGAACAGTTTCTTATGATTGAAATTCACTGATATATAAGCTGATTTTTAATAAAGAAGCTAAAGAAAAAGTATTGTCATTATTGGCTGATACAGTAAGTACTGTTGTGGGGAACTTTTTTGATGTGACAAGTAGTCATTAGATGACAAACTGAAAATGCATTTCATTAAAACTTGTGATATTAGGAAAATTAAAGAGAATTCATAATGTGTTTTGTCTAAAGGGATTTCAGTATGAAGACCTTTCTGAAAACAACTGTCATGCGGAAAAGTATGAAAGAAGCTTATATTCTTTCTGCCCTGAAAATTCCCCACTGAACTGAATGAGGAGGGAGTATGCATGCATTTTGGCCCCTGAGTATTAAAGCTACTTAGCATAAATTCAGAAGTCAAGGTAGTTACGTTCACTAAAGAACAGTGACAGTGGAGAATATGGATAATTTGGAGTAATTTTTGTGGTCCAAGACTAAAACAGCAACAACAAAATATTGAATTGTTACGTATTCCTGAGGAAAAGCCAGAGAAGAGGTTGATGTAGTGTAAGTCTTCCTTTGCAAACATCCTGAATTAATTTAAAAAAGAAATTTTTTAAATGATAGGTAACTGTCTGTGGATTAATACTGTGGTGTTGCTTACCTGTCATGATACCAAATGAATTAGAAGCTACTTCACTGCGTACTTCTTTCCTGCATTAAAGCAGTGCAGGAAGTCAGGAGCAGGTAGACTAAATAAAGGCAAAGGCTGATAATATAAGTGTACTAAATACATAAACCATTCAGAAGATTTTTCCTTCTTTCCATAAAATGCAAAAATTTGCACAGATGTCTGCCCTTATAACTACAGTCATGCAGAAAGCAGTCAGGAGCCCTTGACTATTTTTACAGTGTTGCTGTCATTTGTTGTTTTTTCTTTCTCTTACAGTTCTGCACATGTATTTATAGGTATGCAAAGATAGTGATATAAATTTGGAGATTTTCAAACATGGTGATTAATCCTTGCGCTCTTCTGAGAATGTGTGGAATTATAAATCTCAGTTTCATTGAAAAGTAAGGAATGCCAAGCTCAATGCAATAAAATATTATATAGTCTTTGAAAGGAGTATTTTGGGTCAAGGCACATATATACTTAGTGTAGAAGAAAATGAATTAGTGTCATTAGTTTGTTTATGCAAAAATTGGATTATTGTACAAGACTGAGGAAGATGGACCATAATAGTAGGAAAATGTTTGCCTGTTTTGTGCACATGGACAAGAACTGGATTTCCTTTTTCCTTACTTAACAATTCCACTGCCTGGATAGAATAATAAAAGTTTATCAAGATGTGGATTAATTTTATGCTTCATAGGAAATTAAAAAGTATTTGTATTTACAGATTCTTCATGAAAGCAGTGAATATAGTGCTAATTACTAAAATCTTTTGAAGACTGGATTTTAATAAAGCCATTCCTCAAAATTTATTTCAAATACTGTAATTCTTTTTATTGGTTTTTTAACTGATTTAAATATTTTAGTCACAAATCATTCACAATTTCATTTCAGCTAGTGTAGTGGACAATAAAGTAGTTTGTCAGCAAGTTCCTGTGTGAAGAGGAATTATTGGTATTAACATGAAGAAGAATACAATGGATTGAAAGAATCTCTAACTTAACCAGGTACCGCTGGGTGAGTATTTAAAACACCAAGTTTTAAAAAACTCAGCCACCTCCTGAAGACAAATACAGTGCTGGACATGCTGAATTAAACCTTTTGTCACAATTGGATTTCTGTTAACACAGTGTCACTATACTTGCTGTGCAGGATGGATGCAGTTTGCTAATTCATTAATTCATCCAGTTAAATGGCAGTAGAAATGACTCTGAAAGTAAGGAACCAGAGCAAGAATGAGAAACAGTTGCCTAGCCTGAAGGATGACATCTCCACTAGAATTTTTTGTTGTGTTTCAGATGCTAATTGAATCAAATCCTGGAAAAGAGACTTCTGCACAGTATGTGTCCCTTGAAAGGTAAGTTTTACAAGTGAACTATGTGTGCCTATTTTTAAAAACAACCTCCATGTCATAGTGTTAGTAATAATGCACGACATTTTACACCTCTTCACCAGCTTTCCACACAACTCTATAGAAAAACTTGATTAAAACTTCAGACGGGGATATGCACAAAACTCATGCTCATGCCTGTAACCATTTTTACCAAGACGGTTGAAATTTATCAGTTAAAGTCAAGGTGGACAGAGAGGTTGCCTGTTCACCCTCTCTGCCCATAGCATTCACAGCTGTTTTGTAAACTCATGGAGCATTCAGCAGTCTGCTGAATTTAAAAATTAAAAGAAAAAAAAAAAAGATTAGTACACATCCTTCCAGCTCAGGTCATTAATCTGCTCATCAGGGAAGTGTCATTTTGAAAGAGCTGGCTGTACCCAGCACAAGACACTGAGGGTCTGCTTTGTAGATCTTGCCATTGGTGTCAGATGCATATTTTTGGGAAGACTCTCAAATTCCTTTCCCTTTTTGTAGTTTATTTACTTCAGAGATTTACATACTGACATGTTCCAGTGAGATTATCTACTGGACTTTAGTCTCTGTGAAGAAGAGGAGATTTGATCTCTTCTGCTGTAAATGTAGTGTTTCTGATTGATTTCCATGTGCCTGAGGGGGCTGGAGGGCCACAAGAAGATTTCTCTAGTCTGAGGTGTCAGAAGAGAGTATGGGTTATTAAAATATGTTGATTTTGTTTGAAAGCTAGCAAAGATTACTGAGCTTTTCTCTTGTTTTGAAAAACATCTGGCAATAGCAATGTATAGGAAGAATCCAATTTTGCAATCATAATGCCAGGATTCTTTTCCCATATTTCTTAAGAATAATGCAGTTCTTTGAAAGTACACTGCAATTCAAATTTGATTGGTTTTGTGTATTATGCAGAACTTCTTCAGAACTTGTTCACTTTTATTACACTTCTGTAGTGAATTTTATTAATGCACATTAATTCCATTGTGCTGCATTAGTGTTAAGGAACTGAAACACACTTTAATTCAAAAAACTGTTGGGTGAAGTTCTTATTTTTTTTAGTGTAAGAATTCAGTATTGAAGAAAACAAAACCTAGAGATGATTTTACAGATGCCACCAGTATAAACCCAAGCCGACTCACCCAAAGTAAAAAATTACTGTAAAAACCATGCTCAATTCATAGGAGGCAAACATTTTAGTACTGAGTTTCAAATGGTTAAAACTGGGTTAAGAATCCTTATTGCTGTGACATCTGTGGCAGCTGCCTGAACAACGCAGTTGTATCTATAGGGAAGTTTATGTATTTGTTTTGTGTCAGGAAGTTTTCATGCTTGCTTAGTGTGATGGAGATTTGTGCAAAACTAGTGTCGCTGTGCTGTGTCATCACTGTGATTGATTGTGACCCAATGGATGTCACAGGTTTGTAGGTAACTTAGAGGATGCATGATGTGAAATGACACTGCAACAGCACAAGGTGATGGTACCAGTCTCTGTTTCTCCATGTGCAAGGGAACTTGTTTCCCTCATTTCCCACACATGTTTTTCCCACGCATGTTTGGAAACATAGACTAGTTTCCTATGAAAGAAGGAAATCGAATGTTGAGCAGGACTACTACCTTCAGCAGTAAGAACTTGAGGATCTGTTCCTAGAAACCTGCCAGAATATGAGAAGGAGGCTCTTTAGAAGGCACAGCAGCTTAAAATGCATGATTTAGAGAAGATTGATTATTCTTAATAATTTTGTAAGGAAAACTTACTTATAGTTTTAATGTATGCCTTGAAAATGTACCTGAATATAATCTTTCCTCATGGGAAGACAATTCCTAGTTAAAAAAAAAAAAAAAACAAACAGCCAAACGAAAACGAACCCAACGTGGTAATGCTGAAAGTAAGGCAAGTTCAAAGGAAAGTAAGGCAGGAGAAAAATTAGCATATGTCTGCATCTACGTACTGAGTAGCTGACTGATCCTGTTATTTAATAAAAAAGTGTGAGGATTCTGAGTTCATTGCTCACATTGCTCTTCCCCCTCATAATTTCACCACATATGTTTTCATTAGGCTGTGTAGCCTTATAAACATATCTTCACATCAGAAATTACATGTAAGTATTGACATGAGTTCATTTCCCACCATGGCATCTGTAGGAATTGCACCATTAAGCAGCCCAGAAGCTGAGGACGTTGCTGACGCATTAACTAGTTCCTCAGAAGTAGTTTTATAGCAGGTGGTTGTCCAGATGTACTTTAGTGTGTCCATTTCAAATGCTTGTTTGACTCAGTACAAGGAATTGCCCAGAGTTTTTGTTTATATAAGTGGTAGTTTACTCAGATTCTGACATAAAAGTGGAACAACACCATTGACAGATGTATCTCTTGTCCATTAAGATAGTTTGATTTTCTTGTAATGGAAATGGTGTTACTATTTTATCTCTCCGCATAGTTACTTTCATTTGAACCAGCAGTAACAGCAGAAAAAGTATTGCCATCTAAGTAAATTTCCTAGATCAGTTCTGTAAAGATAAAAAATGTCAGTGTTGACACAAGGTACTGTCTTAAGGCCAAAGAGGTAATGAGTAGATCTCTGATTTACAATTCACTCCTATGATTTACAGATCTGACTTTCACCATAAGCACTAGTTACCTGGTTAGCTGTTGTCTAGCCATACTTGGATTTCAATTGTAGTGAGAAAGTGAGTGAAAGAAGCTCTCTTTTTCCCCCTTTCAAATCTGTAACATGTCTGTTACTGTAATTAGAGGTCAATTTATTTTATAGTGTCTCCCACTCTACTGCTTTTTGAATACCATTACATAACAATGGGTGAAAAAAGGCCTAATAAATTCAACAGCAGGAATGAAATTACACAAAATTCCTATTATTTGCTGCTGTACAGAGATAGGTCTTTTTCTTCCTACACGCAGACAGGAACCTTGCTGTGCAGCCCCCATGTCCTTTGACACAGCAGAGTCAATGGTGCTGTCATGAGCAGGGCAGGTGTTTGGAAACCTCTGCTGCCTGGCATGGCTCATACCAGTGCTGCCCTCCCTGCTCCTATACAGCTGATGGCTCAGCTGTGCCACAACCTGACTGCAGAGATTTGGGCTGTGCTTGGGCTGAGTGTTTGCTGAAGGGGAGCTGCATGTGCCTGGGGGCTTTGGGGTAGTGCTGCTGCTCAGGCTTGCCCAAATGCTGTGGAAGAAAGGGAAGAAATTTTCTCTTTTGACATAGTGAGGTTATACAGACCAGGTAGTCCCACAACAGTGGCCTCTCTGGTCTCTGTACTTCATCTTCACAAAAGATATTTGCTCTGTCAGGTGTGTCAGCTTTCCATTTCTCCTGGTTGCACTAGCCCAAAATAGCCAGCTGCTTTTCTCTACCGTTTTATCTGTCTCAAAAAGAAATAAATATTGTACTTGTCTGGTTTTCTTCTAATTTTTCTAAAGTGTTCTTTGGCCAGCTCTTGTTAAAAAAAGAAAAAAAAAATTGTAAACAGGAGAAAAAAACAAGGCAGAAGTGTAAAACAATGGTAAACTACCAACACAGAATTGTTGAAAAGAACAAACTATTGAGGGCGAGGAAGCCTCACACTGCTCTTGCTCCTCCTTACTTTAACTAAAGGGTCTGTTAGTTTTGTGATCTTTACATCAATCTGTAGCCAACATTTAATTTAAATACTTCTGGGATTACACCAGCTCATGGAGCAAACATCTGTAAATTGCCAAATCTACATTTTTCTCATGGGAAGAAATTCAATCACTCTTCTTAAGACAGTGATTGCAATGCATAACTCTCAACATGTGAATTATTTTTTTAAGTGTTTAAGTTGTGTGTTAATATGCTGCAGTATCATTTCTTCCATTCCCTTGAGTTCTGTAGGACGAATTTCACATGCCACAAAAGATAATCATCAACTCAGCATAAGAGTACCAGAGCATCTAAGATGGGATGCATTGAACCAAAGGAACTGATGTCCACGGAGCTTTGCCTTTACCCTATGGAAGACCATCACATGGCTGGGATTTAGTACAGGTACGTTGCAGTGCTATCTACAGACACTCCCTGGCAAAAAGTAAGGAGGGAAACAAATGGAAACGATTAGTGGTTATGATAATAATTAATGTTTCTCTTTGTCTCCTGCAACAACATGTTTTTCAGGGTATGGCCTCTCAGTCTTACAGACCAGATACTGTTCTTAGACAAGGAACTGTCATTTCTTCCCTAAAACAGATTCAGAAGGTCAACGCATGGACTACACATACACACACACACACAAATACCAACAGCCATTCATGACATCCATAAGGCTGCCCTTTTCCTCAGAAAATTGATTCCTATAAATACGCTTTTAGCCATTGCTCAGGTTTATTGATTCATTGTTCCAGAAAGTGGCAAACTATGAAAGCATATGGTAGGTCCTAGCTTTCCTTATTGAAGCTGTTGAAAGGAACCAAACCAGACCCTTTTTAACACATCCCTCCTGTCCTACAAGCTGGCCTTCAAGTGACATCTTCTTAGCAGGCTCATGAAGCATTCAACACATGCTCTGAAGAACTGGCCTTGACTATAAAGATAGAAGATATGACTTTCAGTTGTATATCTTCTTATTTAGCTAAACTGTGATGACTTATTCTCATTTTTTAATGTAATTTTATTGGCGAGACTTCTTTTTCATTGTGAAAAGCCTGATCATTGCTCTTCTACTCTCTTAGGCTCTTATCTACTGAAAATCATCACAGCTAATAACTGCTGCACAAATCAGTTCTCCATGCATCTACATCTGTTCTACACATTCATTTTATCCTTTTTGTCACTAAATAATTCCACTCTTCTAGGAATTACTACAGCAGTCAGGAGGCTCCAAGGTTGCTCTTGGTCTCAGTATTTCATGTGCTTAATAGATCTCTTTAAGGAGAAGACCCTGCACATATGGCCTACTTCATATTGCTTGGGAATTAGCAATTGACTCAGAAAAGTTCACACTATTATTTTCCCTCTTCTGCTATCTTTTTTTTGCTGTCACACTTGTTTCTTTGGAACGTTCCTTGAAAGGAGGCTTATCTAGTTGAAATTTGTCAAATTCTTTATAAAAGGCCAAATAATCAGGTCATATGTCTTGCCATTGTTGACATGCATTGTAAATTCTTCAAAGGAAAACTTAGTGGTAGGCAAGAACTTCTGAGGGTCTTATTACCCTTTACTTGTAAAATGGCATTGGGAAACCCACATATGGATCCTCAGGGGAAAAAATATTGTGTGACCTGTTGGCTGGAGTTGGTATTCTGTGTAACAGAATTACACAGAATCACAGAATGGATCAGGTTGGAAGGGACTACAGTGCTCATCTGGTCCAGCCTCCCTGCTCAAGCAGGGTCATCCCAGAGCACAGGGCACAGGTTGTGTCCAGATGGTTCTCCAGTGATGGAGACTCCACAGCCTCTCTGAGCAATCTGTTCCAGTGCTCAGTCACCCACACAGCAGAGAAGTTCTTCCTCATGCTCAGGTGGAACTTCCTGTGCAGCAGTTTCTGCCTACTACCTCTTGTCCTATTGCTTGGTTTATCCTACTTAAGCATCTCATCCAGCAGCATTTTAAAAAATTGATGTAAAAATAGTAAGCTTACTTTCACCAAGGTTTTTGACATTAATAGCATTTGACTGACATAAGGGAATCACTGATAATTTACTCTAACATGGTTTTGAAGAAAAAGACCTTTACAGCAATTCAAATGTAATTTTATTTTTTCATGAGAAATTATTTAAAGCTGCACTCCCATTAGAACCTAGATTTTTATGTCAATCCTGGTTAAATGCTAATTTCAAATTATTTGAAACTCAATTATTTTTTTATTACTGGGTAGAAAGTAATTCCTGCCTTTTTAACTGAGACAGTTTTAAGAGATTTTTTTATATTTTCTTTCTCCCTCCTTTTTTTTCTCCTAAAGGGTGAAATGTATACATACAAAACCTATATGTCATAGTTACTTTAATTTAATTTAGAACTGCACTTGCCGCCACCTGCCAAATCCCATAATGGAAGTAGTATAATGCCATAGTGACTGTGCTGGCAATGTTGTAACTAACTGGAATTTATTGTTAACATTGCTAACACTAGGAAACACTTCAAATCTCACCTGGAAAACTTCTCCTACATTTTCCAAACCCAAGATTTTTTAACAGCTGCCAAAATTCTTTAATCTCTGAGTCAGTTCTCAGAATTGTCTCATTTGGCACTTGCCCATTTCAAATTAAGTGCATTTCCTCAGTGTGCACAGCATGTGTTTAGGGACAAGGCCAAGTTCAGCTAGGGTCAAATCCCATTTATGTCCCAACAGGGACATTACAGAGAAAGGAGACAGAGCTTTCCCTAAAGTTTCTGAGTTAATTGTTTTTATTTAGCCCTTTTGGGCTCCTTATTTTCTTTGGGGAATTATTTATAAGACCAAATGTGATGATTCAGGGAAGACAAGAAGGATTAGTACTGCCTTTAGATGTGCTCTTTTATATGCATTTTTAGGAAGCTGTTTCCTTTGATACAGGACTCTACCTATGAAATAATTTTAAAATTTCCTTTAAACCTGTTGGTTTTGGTTTGTTTTTTTTTTTTTTTCTCCCCTCCC
>VYZT01052547.1:15651-32955 GCA_013400735.1 Pomatostomus ruficeps
CCCCCGATCATGTGTCTTTCCTTTTTGCATTTACTTGTTGGCTTGAAGAGTAGTGGCCAAAGGTGTTTCACATGGTAGTGGTGATGTTTTACACTAGTTTGTTCTTAGGATTTGTTGTTTCTTAGTAGTCCACTAGAAATTAGTGATTGGCATGTAGATATATAGAAAGATGGTGTCATTCCACAAAAGTGTCACTAAGTGTCTTCCTGCACTTTGTAGATTTAGCTATTTTTAATGTGAAATCTCTGGGACAGCAAAATTGATCATCTTCATCTTTGAGGCTAAAGTCTGCAACTTTTCAGTGTAATTAGGAGATTTTCTTTTTATTTGATATTGCGAGGTTAGGACCAGGGCTATGATTAATGCTATCTGTGAAGGCAGTGTTTAATGAAAATTTTCAGTAGACAAGGGTATTGCTATGGTTACTGCTTCAGAATGGGATTCATTCTAGGAGGAATGGATTCCAGAAAAGCTGTAGTAGTGACTATTCTTGGATGAACAGTAAATGACAAAACAAAGGGAATATTATATGCGTCTGTTTGCCACACAGAAGATAAATTTTTAACTTCTTAGAAAGGTGATCATAAATCCTCCATTGCAATACACAAACAGGAAGGCCCTGTTTCTTAAAAAAGAATTAAATAAAAAGAAATCATTGCAGTAATTAAAGTTTTTATTATATAGTATATGTTCCAGATTTTGGTAAAATTTAGTTACATAATTTCCCATTTTGCTTTTAAAATGTTCAAACTACTGCATAAGTGGACGTATATTAAATATTAAATGTGTGCTACGAAATAACTTGGAAAAACATATCAATGCTCTATTTGTATTTAAGATCTTCTCCTGATCATATAGACCACTAATCTTGTTAAAATCTTGACCATCAGCAAATGCCCTAAAAACAATTTAAAAAACACAACAAAAAATTTTTGACAAAAGTTTTAGGTTTAGTCTTCATTAGAAATTAAAAAAAACAAAAAAAACAACCAAACCACAATTTATTTTCCTTTTTGCATCATTTTAAAGGCAGCTTCATAAAATTTTTCTGAAATGAACATAAAGGAGTATTAGAATCTCCATCCTTCGAGGCATTCAAAAGCCACCTGAACGTAGTTCTGGGCAACCTGTTCAAGGTGATGCTGTTTGAACAGGAGGTTGGTAAGATGATGTCCAGAGGTCCCTTCCAACCTCAGCCATTCTGTGATTCTGTGAAATTGGAATAAAAAAAACATTTTCTATTCACTCTTCGTCATTGATCTTAGATGGATTTTAGTACATGTCAACCTTTCTCCCTCATCTGTTTCCTGTTAGAGAGTGTTGGAAAACAGTGTGCACTATTTAGGGCCCTCATTATTTAGGTACCACGTACTGAAATGGAGGCAAAGATCTTTCTGAGCCTTCCATGTGTTGATGTGATATTGATCAGAGTAACTGACTGTTTTATAAGTAAAGCAGACACATGCTCCTCCTTGACGAGAGTTTCTGCTGGCCCTTGGTGAATTCCAGAGAATACTTTTTTTATTACTTTTCTGGGTAGAAGGATGTTTTGATGGAGACAGGATAAAGGAGGAAGATGAGATTTATAGAAAGAAGTTTGAATTGATAGGCCAGAAGTTGGTATGAATACAGTCACGAGACTTCCCTCTCCCAAAAATAGAACTGTTCTGTATAGCACACGCCACTTATTATTTTTGACTCTAGAATACAGGCAAACTTTTGTACTTGTCAAGGATTATCACAGGCCATGGATCAGTACTATCCAACAGAACTTGATTCTAATTCATGATTTTTACTTGATTGATACTTTTTATTGACCTGGCTTTTCCTTCTCTTAGCAAAAAAAATGTTGCAGGTTTTTACCATTTCCATATTGGTGGAAGTTACTGCAAAGTTTTCTGTGTCATTATGTTTTGTGTCTGTGCATCCTGTCTACTAATAGCTTTAGTAATCAGTTTCTTTCTCCTGCTACTTGATTTATTTCACTACCAATCTGACCTTAAAATAAATCTAGGATTACAAGTTTCATTTAATTTCACTATTCAGGAACAGATAGCCAGTTTCATTGGACTACTTGCAAAAATAATTTGGATTTCACCCAGAAATATTGAAGCAAATGTCACTAGGAAGCCCGGTGACAGGAGAGAGCAATTCCATCCCCATTTCTTTTGCACCAGAACTCTCAATAACAGTTTTTTAGCCAGTACAAATGAAACTACTAGATAAATCTTTGAATTATTTTTTTCTGCTGTCTGTCTTTGTTAGGTAACTTAAATATGTATTGTATGTTAGCTATCTGGAAAGAAAGGATATTGCGGCTAAGCAATAAAGAGAATCAGGATTTGAGTTACTCCACACTTATGACAGAAAGAGGTATATTTGCTAGTGACAGCAGGGACTGGGACTGGCAGCATGCTGCGAGATCTCTGATTAAGTGAGTAGTTACAATGTAATATGGCAGCTTAAGGATAAAATAAACTCTTTTTGTATTATTTCCATGGAAAAGGATGATTGATGGGATACCAGATTTTTTTGGCTTATTTTCTACAAATTTTTGTCATTCAGAAGCAAAACAGAAGCCTTTACACAATTTGAAAATAATTCCTCATTGTCTGGTAAATAGTATTTTTGTCTGAGAAAGAACAGAAAAATGTCCTGAGTAAAAGTTAGTCTTGCCTTATTGTCTTAATATTGTAGGATGTATTTAATAAATTCCTTGTAATCTAAGTGATGCTGGTGGTGGTTCCTCTAAGGTAATGTTCTTTCACCTTAGATATCTTTTAATGCTAATCTTGAACCTCAGTCTCCCCCATAGTATCTTGATGAGTTAAGGCTGGACTGGCAAGAAAGCAAATTTCTAAATCCTTTTACCATCCTGAAAAAAAAAAACAAAACACCTTAACAGGTCTAGGAAACTTTCATTTGCTTTGTAGGAAAAAAAAAAAAAATTAATAACAATATGCAGAGAAACATTTTATCTCTGAAGACTTCACAGCCTAGCAAAGCTGATTTGTCTGTCAAATGTAAGAAAAATAATTCTAGCTAATCCCCTAAACACATAATAATTAGCAAGTTCTCACATTTTTACACCTGAATTACTTTAAAAAAAAATCAAGTGGCCTAAAAAGAGCTTAAAATAAAATCACTCTTTCTCTGTTAATTTGGAAATGCCCTGTAATGGAGTTACTGGCAAATGACTCTATGTGGTGTCTAGAATGCAATGAGTACCTATTACAGGGAGATTTACATTCATTCTTGCTGTGACAAGGTGGCTGTGCTTCAAAATCAAATTAAAAATGGACGTTAACTTGTGGGATCCACATTTGTAACCACATGCCACTTCCATGGGCAGCAGGTGTCCCTTCAGCTACAGTCATCCTCAGCTGTCGACACCCAACAAAGTTCAATGGGCTTTTTAGCCCCCAGGCTGCTCTACTGCAGGGTGATGAAGTTACATTGAATGGGAAGTTTGATCCTACTCCTCTTTGGAGCCAATAGCAGGTTTACAGGATATTTTTTGTACCAGATTTCCAGCTTCTGCTAGTGAAAGTATTCTGAGGATGACAAGGGAACAAAAGCTCTGTACTTTAAAGACTGCATAATGATGTGCAAGGTCAGAAATGCAGGACAAGGGTGTAATGGCATTTTTGTTTGTCTGATGAAAACTTTCAGATAAATTGGTCTAATTATAGTTAAATACCAAATGCGAGTGGGAAGTCATTTGAATTCCCTAAGACAGATGGTCTAATTCATCTCTCATTTAAAGCACTTTGATATGAAAATTTTGAAAGGGTCTAATGCTCAGTTTTACCACATTTAATTCTATAGAAAGGTGGGAGAGCAATGTATTGCTGTGTAGGATTTTACAGTCTGGGTGTGGGAAATGAGAACTTAAGCACAAAGAACTGCCAGCATCTTGCTGTTATGTAATAAGGCAGACATGCTTTCCTACTTGTGCACTTCTAGCTCTGGATGAAAACCATTAGGAAAGCAAAATCTTCTTAGCCGCTCTCTTTCCAAAATGAGTATGTTTCTTTCTCATCTGCCAGTCATTCAGTTGCTGGGGAGCTGGACATTTCCCCTTAGCAGGTTGACTGTCCTTTCTTCCAATTGTTTTGTAGTGAATGAAGTTTGAAGCCCAGAGAGACTAAGGGATTAAATCTATTGTCTGAGGCTTGTTTTCCCCAAATGTGTATCATGTACAAATGTGTTTATCTGGAAAAAGCACCATGGGTAAAAGGATTTTGTATTTTCTATAGTTATGAGGATTTTGAAATGTTTACTGAGGCCATCAGCAAAGGGATTGGTTGAAACAAGGTTTCTGTGATCATCTATTTACACTAGTTTAACATGAAACATTTAACAGTGTCATTGGTTAGGAATGGGATTCTCCAATTTAGTATGAAAAAGACATACCTGACTACCCCTCTCCCCCTCCATCTGGAGAAAAAAAAGGCAAAGATCAAGGGTTGAGTTAAGAACAAGTTACTGGAAATGGTGATGAGATAAGAAAACAAATAGTAACAGCAAAAATATTAATTACTAAAGTGTACAAAAGAGAGAGTGATTCATATGCAAAAATGTTCACTGCAGAGCCTGTGACAGTACACAGTACCAGACATCTTCCCCCACCAGGTTTTCTTGATCAGAAGGAACCTCTTCTCCATGGAAGAGAGTCGATTTCCTGACCCTGGCATTGACATGAGCTGATATCCCTGTCCTAGCCATGTTCCCTCTCAGCTACTGCAAAAGATTAATCGTGTCCTGGCTGGAACCGGGGCAAGTAGGTGGTAAACCTACAATTAAAAAATGATCATTATTAAAATAAAAATGATCAATGTTACCCTGGCCTATTCTCGTTTCCAGTCAGACATAGTATATTATCTGAAAGAGATTGTTTATTCAGATACACATGCTCTGAAGAAAAAGTCCTGGATGTTTTATGCATTCTTATTCAGTTATTCAGGCTCAAACTTTGGTATTGAATATTTATGTGAACCTGAATCCTTGTCTTCTTAGGTATTTTTCAAAGTGGAGACACTGTTCAGCTTTAAATTTTGTGCTATTTTCTTGGTTTCAAAGACAGGTGTTTGCTAAAGAAGGCAGAAACCTCTTTTAGCATAGGAAATGTAACTTCCGTCCCTCCGAATTAGTATAATTTTGAAATTAAGGGGGCTTTCAGGCAATGGTATGAGAAAAGAGGAATAACAGTTCTTTACTAATATATTTATATATATGATGGGACAGACAAAACAACAACAATGGTAACCACAACAAATAAGAACACACAAACCCACGGACAGTCTCTTTCCGCTCTGTTGGCAATTCCCCTTTGATGAAGTCACAGTCACAGCCGGCAGGGCCACTGGTGTTCCCAGTGCGCAGGGAGGATGCGATGACTCCCCTGGGAGGGGGAAAGAGAGCTCAGGGATCCCGAGCTTCCTTGCCTCGAGACACTGGAGCAGATGGTGGAGAGTTGATAGAAGCATGCAGCTGAAGACAGAAGCCTACAGAGGAGGAAGATTCTTCCTGGAGCTCCAGCAGCCTCTCTCCCTCTCCTCTGGATGTCCAGAAGCAAAGTGCTCTCCAGCTGTGCTTAGCCCCTTTTTAACTAGTCCCATTCCCCCAGTATCTCTGCCCCACTCTGAGGGGAGAATCTCAGATAACAGGGAATCTTAGATAACAGGCTAGGTAGCCGCACCCATCTCAGAGCCAACTCTTTGTCTTTCTTAATCATCCACCCATTATCGCCTCCCAGCAACAAGAATGGGGAAAAAATTCCTAAAACAGAGAGAAAAACAAAAAGAAAAAAAAAAAAGAAAAAGTATCCCAAACCCCGACAGCTATTTTGGCAACTTTATAAACATGGAGGGACAATTTACTGGCATTTTTTTCAAAATAATTACCTGACCTTGACATTTTTGGGCTTACTATGTAATAATTTCTCAGTTTCTCAATTGGTCTCAATAAAAAGCTTCTCAACATTTTTTCTAGTGGAACTACTCCCCACTCTGATTTACTGTGGAATTCAAGAAGAGTGCTGCTTTTTGCTTAACTTTCTCCTGTGACAGATTTGCTGGGTAACTGCATTCATAACATTCCCCTATCTCAGTCTGACAGGCTTAGCACCTTTTTCTCTTCCTCTGAACTTCCTTAACTGCCAGTCTAGCATATTTCAGGCTTAGATACTTATAACCCATTTTAAAGGCAAACTTATAATGATGTACTGGAAAAAATAGTTCTCAGAAGAATTGTCAGAGCTAGTGGTTGTAAGAATGTATGGATCCCTTTAGTAACAGGAAAGATGGCATCTATCTGAACGGAGCTGATGGGGATAAAAATGAATTTTGTGAAGTGAGTTCTGTCCTAGTATTCAAAAGCTGTTTCCTCTGAATCCATATTTTAAATCATTGATTTGTTACTTACAAGAATCACTTACTATTGATGGTCCTGATCCTCAAGGGCTTTGCCTTGCCTCAAGCTGTACCTTTTCCTGGTGCATATGAGTAGTACCTAGGAGGCCTAAAGGAGGAATAGACAGGTATGTCAAATTAAACCCCGAACATTTTGTGGTCTCTGCCATTACAAGTTACTGTATTGCTGATACAAATTCTGTAAAACAGTGCTGTAGAGAAATGAAACACCAAATTGCCAGGCTGCCATTAGCATTGTGACCTATCATTGATGCCAGCTGAGGGGTGAATGATGAAAACAGAACCTCTAGAAATATTTTTTCACCAGCTTATTGACTTAAGTATAGAAAAACATTATGACAGTATCTGTGTGTTTTGTCACTGCCATATTACCTTTCTATTTATTTTCTTATCTAGACATATTAAAGGAAGACAGAATAAACATAGACATTATTGAAATCTATCTATAACATAAAAGATGCGTGAACCCTTCAAGCCCAGTCTATATCTTCATCCATGGCTGGTGATTATGTAACAAGGTGCTTTTCTCAGCAAGCTCTTGCTAAACAGCCTTGGTGAGCCTCCTTGTAACCATGCCATACCATCAGGGATGGGGACAAACATGCTCCTGCTCCAACACTAACGGTAGAATCAGATAATAGCGACTCCCACTTTTGTGCCAAATCAGATCAGTCCTACCTATGCTGAGCCTATACACAGCAGAGAGTTTCATCTGCTGTTTATAGCTTGGTAGTGTTTTAATAATGTAAAAGCTTCTGGCTTTATATGGGAATTCAAAAAACAGGTTCTTATCTAAGCCCAGGTACCTCTTTCAATCTTTTGTTTGTTTGTTTGTTTTTGAGACCAGTGACTAGAGAACATCAGTGATTTTTCACATGTTGTTTTGAGTGTAGTCAAGAAATAAGACCTATACTGGGCTGAATGACTGTTTCTCTGAATTTGGTAACTATGGCAGCTGGGCCTTTGCTAATGTTAAACTACATATTGTTATGTGCATTCACAAAAAAGAAGTTCTGCTTGTGTGCCTCAGGACAGTCCTTGCCTTTGGGTCAGTAACTGAGGACTAACAGGATGTCCTCATGCAGTACTTTAGGTCTGAACATAGATCCACTTCATCTACTGTTTACATTATTCTACTGTCTGATAGAGTGCCTTCAAGAAACTTCTGAAGTGTCTGTGTGCACATGAAGTTTTTATTTTATTTTTTTTTCTGTAAACAGAGGTGAAATATTTATAATAGTTGCTGGATTGTGGTATTCATTCCCCATCTGTCTTCCTGAAATGAGATCTCAGCTGAAGGAAAAACACAAAATAAGGGCTTATATGTAAGAGAATGTCTGAACAAGGAGCATGCTTTTCCTTTGGTTAATGTAAAGAATCGACAGCTGTGAGCAAAGTAGGGTGTTTGTTGAAGTTATTAATGCTGAAGATACATTCTTCTTCTTCTGATGTTCAATAACACTTACATAGGATCAGTTTGAAAAATCCTTCACTGCAGAAAATTATTTATCTGTGTGCAGGCTGAATTGAAACAGGTTAGAGTTTACATTTAACACAGAATGAAAAGAACTTGTATATTTGGGCTCATGCAAGTAAGCAGATGTTTTGAAAGTCAGAGATGTGCTCAAAAATGACAGTTAATAGGAATTTCTGGAAAACGCTCCCTTTTTTTGGCATATCAAAGACCTGTTTTGTGGTTAGCAGCTGACATCTGTTTCTGTGTCCTAGTATATCATAAGTAGCTTTTCCTGCTTTCATCTAAAGATTAGAAGATAATGCTCTAGGGTCAAAGCTTATTCTAACTTAAACCACTGAAGTTAATGAGCAAAACTCTCCTTTGTCACGTTAGTACACCTGCTGCCCTGAAGTGTGTTTCAGAGATGGAACTTACAAAACCACAGAATGTATTACTGTTTTGTTAGTTTTTGGGGTTTTTTTTTTCCCCAGCAGCATGGATGCATCTTTAGAAAAATCAGTGAAACTGATCCATGAGGTTATTCAAGGTGTAAATTCAGCAGATGGCTTTTTTCGCTGAACTTGAACTTTTGAACTAACCTTCAGACAACTCACCTTCTCATCATGCATTACTTTTTTAAGAATGTAGCAGGCATAAAAAGAGTCCAAAGCAGTAACATATTCACATGGAAACAGACAAAGATACAGAGAAAGAGATTTTGTTTTCCTTGAACCATGAGAGATAAAGTATATATTTTAAAAAGAGTCACTGCTCAAAAAGAATTGTTGTAAAATCTATATGAATTAATAATAAATTGTTTGCAGAAGTTTAAGAAAACAGACTTATGAACTTTAGACAACTAATAACATCTTACTAAAAGAAAGAAATTTTGAACCAACATTTCAGAAGGTTTATGGGCGGGCAGGTCAAATACTCATTTCTGTGGAGGGGAATGCCAGCAATCATGTGATTGATAATGATATGAATCTTTTAACAAAACATTTGTAATTTCTGATGAGATTAGAAATTAGTTGGTAGGCACTATTGAAGTATATTTGGTAGAGGCTCAAACTGCTGAGCATCTCTTTTTTTACCTTCCATTAATTCTTTTCTATGGGGGACCCATATAAGTATTCAGGGGTTGGGGTTCTTTTATTTGTTGGAGTTTTTTCCAAGAGCACTGAAATTCTGCAATGACACAAAGACTGGTAATCATAAATAATGAAGAAGACGGACCAGAGTTCTCTGGTTAGTTAGACCCAAACTCCCTGAAATAATTTTTAAACGGGCAAAGGTTCAGCCAAGTGTCTGGAGAACTAATAAGGTTGTCATGTAGAGTGTGAGTGCTTCTGTCTTAGGCAGAAACTTTTCTGAGTAGGCCTTGTGAAGAATAATTAGTGTATCACAGTTGCAGAAAGGCATTTTGGCCAACCATGCGTATATTCTAATATTTACTGTTTTTCATACAAAGTATAAGCCACAAGTCCTACAATTGCTGCTTTTGAAGTTATAGGTTGAGAGGTGGCTATTGGGTTGGCTTTCTGGGAGAACATTGTTGTTTTTGTTGTTCCTAATGAAAAGTGAAGGGAAGTAGAAGAGGAAAGAAGGAGAAGAGGCCTCAAGCAATATCCTGTATGGTAACCCCATAAGCAGTGTGCTAAGGCCTCTGCACAGTGCTCATTACAGCATCACATACAGGGAACACCAGGTACTACAGAAACTGTCAGATACTTTTGTGTCTGCCTCAGAGATGTTCAGGTGCTCTGTCCTGACAGCTCTGAGGGACTGTGATGGTATTATGCCTTTGGGGTTTTTTTGGCTAGAAAACATTCCTATGCTTTCTTGGAGATTGTATTGTCACTTCTGCTTAAACCGATTCAATAGGGAATATTTTATCTCTTGCTCTTTGCTTTACTAAAAAAAAGGTAGTCTCAAATGAATTCTGGATGTATAAATTAATATAGTTTATGCTCTGATGGTATGGCTTATTGTTTCTTATCAGTAGGCTTTTTTTTTACTGCATCTGAATAGTGGAAGGCAGGGCTGCTGCAGAAAAATTAGGTGTCTTTGCTTACCTGCTCTTAGGTATAAAAGCCTTCATACAATAGAGGGGAGACAAGAAAGGAGGGAGAAAACAAAATTTGTATGCTTAGAATCCTGGCTTATTAATCTTTTTAATAGATCTGTCCAATATGTGGCTCTTCTAAAATATTTATTATTCATCTTATGGCTTTCAAAATAATATACCAAATATATTGGTTATGGAAAGGGCTGGCTACTAACGATGTTACCTTCTCTTTGCTAATATGAGTGAAGAAACTAAGCCAACACAACCTAAATCCAGAGAAATGAAGTAAACTATAACCTGAAGAGCACAGAATAATGAACATATGGGGGAAAGGCAGTTAGCTCTGAAAAGCTGAAATGGAGTCAGAAGACAACTAGACTGTTTTCCTTAGAAGCAGAGCACCAAAACAGTCTGGTAAAACACAAGTGAGTGAATGTAAACATAAACAGAAAAAGGGAAATAATTTTACCTAGATGTTCCCACCCCCACCCATAAAATTATTTGCAATCTGCAATGTAGTACATGCTTTGAGTGAGAAGTAACAGGGAATTAAGGAAAAGAAACATTTGTAAACATCTTAAATCTTCGTTGCACTTTATAATGTGCCTGCTGTCATATTTTACGTGTAGAATCGATTGTCCCAGCAGGCTCAAGTCAGCTGCTGCACTTCTCTAGCAAAGTCAGCCTGCCTTTCTTCAACTAGATGAGGCATGTAATTGGTGAGGGGTGATACCGCCAGCCATGGAACCTCTTGTTTGCCTACAGACCCTGACTTTTATTTTTTTTGCTGGCTCAATGCAGCTTGTGTCTGAATGTCAAATCAAGGAGTTTCCTATGGTAGTTTCATACTTTTAACCTTTTCTATACAGGCATAAAAATAAGGGGGACTCAGGAGGGGTCACATCTCTTGGAATATTTAGTACTGGAAAGGAGGCAAGAAAAAGCTGTGGTTTCAGTGTCTGAAATACAAACAATCTAGTTAGGGATTTGCTCATTCAAAGTAAATCCAGCTGTATGATAAGTTCAATTCTTTTTACAAGGGTTTGTTTGTATCACTATGTCTGCTGCAACCCTTTGGGATTTATACATTTATATATTGTATTTATTTACCATACCATATTATACACCCTGGAGAACATTGCCAAGTGCAAACCTGGTAACCTGGGTTCCAGTTTCTTTTCAGTTTTGTCTTTCTCACCCTTATTTAATGATCATGTAGCTTACAACTCTCTTCCACTTACTCAGTATTTGTCTTTTATTTATATGCCTGGAAACGAAGCGCAGCATTCCTGGTACCCTTAGAGCTGAGACACCCTTGTTTCTTTTGGCTAATCTGAGTGTGTCTTTTGCATCTTCAGACTAAAATTAAAACAGCTATCTGTTATTTTTCAGCATTTGGTATCTATGTCTCTATCATGGAATAAGTTTTCCTGTGAATGAATCTATCAGGTAAAAGACTTTTCTTTATGTGAAATCCTTTTATTACCAAGCCAGTCTGCTAATGTCAGTGTATTTAATATGGAAAGAGAATGCTTCAAGATGTTGAAAGAGAAAAGGAAGAAGAAAGCATTCTCTCTAGCTACTTTCTGTAGGGTAGGTTGGATGGGTTTTCTTTTATAATTAATATTCTTCATATTTTGTTTTAATAATTCAAATAAGATGGCAAGGATGGTGATGTGTCCATAACTGGCATCCAGGGAAATAAATTGTTTTCTGATGTATTGGTCACTAAATCTTGATGAAGAGCTGACTAGAGGACTATAGACTTTCCCTAACCCTTGATTACTTTATTTCCTTGAGGGTGCTTAAAGTTTTTTCAGATAGCCTTTGAAATTTGCTTTTCTTTTGGATTTCCACTGACCTTCAATGCCATATTGTCCAATCATTTTATAAAGTGTTGGAAAGTAGCCTCAATGCTGAAAGAGTATTGAGGCATAGAAAAGAGGATATATAAGGTCATAACAAGTTCATAATAAAATGAAAGCAAACCATGTCTATTCCTCCTCAGCTAAAGGTTATCCTACTTTCCCTAGGAAAATACATCATGTCAAACTTTCTGTGAAACTTGGGAAAGGTTCCCTGTGGTGTTTCTGACATCATATTTCTGGCAAAGTAGTATAAGCTACAGCAAATACTCTGACACAATATCTGTTTTCAGGTATTTCACTATCCCTGTGTATTTCCTCCAACTTTTCTCCAGACTATTAAAAATACAGTTTCATTTCCGTCCCTAAAATGGTGGAAGTGACAGTGATGCCCACTTATAACTATACTTTCCATCTGAATGTTTCTTTACTGCAAATAATGTGGCTCTTTTTTTTTAAACAAGGAAGTCCAGTTTATTTGTTAAAGATTGTTCTTCCTTGGTAAAGGAATACAGTTTTAGTAAATCAAATACTGTTCCAACTAAGAAATATTTACTAAAATGCCCTGAAGTACGTGCCATTTTTATTTTTGAAATATCCCATTGTGAAAGAGAGACTGGCCTAATCTCTACAGGATTCTTTTCTTTTCTTGGCACAGTAGTAATTTGTTCTAAAAGAATTTTATGAAAAAAAACCCAAACTCACAACTCAAAATGTGTCTGCACTCAAGTGTATTTTTGTGTGCATTTGTAAGATGAAATTCACGTCTTATTGAAAAGGAAAGGTGTTTTGTCTTGTCACATAGAGTAAAGACTCAGGACCTTGGAAACTTAGTATGTCCTCAGGGGTCTTATAATGCATCACAGCAATTTATCGTGACTGAATGCTTGTCAGGAGGCTGATGTGTGTAAGTACAGTAGCATATTTTGAAGATACATTTTTTACTTGGTCAAGTTGTGAACTCTGTAGTGCCTGAGGAGTTAGAAATAATCTTTCTTGCTGTTAGCTGTTTTACCAATGTGCAATCTATACTGCTGTATGCTTTATCTTTTCCAATATTTGTAGAAATCTCCCTTCTCGCTGTGTATGACAATTTTTTTTTTCTCTATTCTAGTCTTGCTGCTTTTGAGTGTTTAAACCTGGTAAGCAAGAGAGTTGACTTTTAGCCTATTGGGTGGTTGACCTTTCTGGCAAAGAAATTGAGGGTTTATAACAGATTTTATGTGTACACTTTGGAACTGTGTAAGATAGCTCAAAATAATACGTGATAGATACAGTGTACTGCAAAGGGTAAGGTTATGTTTCGGTGTATACCGGCAACATTGATAATCGTATTATCCTCTGTAAATTTGTATTTCTGCTGGCATTTTGCCATTTGAAACTTTATTCATTTCCCTATGGTGTTTTGCATTTGTTTTATAAATGGCATGTGCACAAAGCTATGCCATTGTCTAGAAGAAAGGGAAAAAATATCTAATATTAAGCCCTAAAGGCGTCTGTTCAGTAACCTGTATCTGAGAGTAAAGCAACCATGCTGCCATCTGTTATATTGTCTGTTTGATGGCTATTGCCCTCATTGTAGGTTATTGCAGGTCTCAAAGGGCTATGCTTATTTTGCCTTTGAGCCATATTCTAGAGAATAAAAAATATTTTACATTTTCTCCTGTCACTGCACAAGCTGTATTGAAAAGATTGCTTCAATTACTAGATCACTTATGTTATTTTTAAGCAGAATTGATTTTGTTTTCATGTAGTATAGATGAAAGTGAACTCTCTAAGAGGTTTTTAAAATGTGATGTTGTTGCCTTGCATGACTTTGCATAATGGTATGACATTATTTACTATTTATTTCAGATATTTAGTAAAAAAAAACCTCTCCAAGCAACACTTTGTCACCTGTACACAAGAAAAGGAAGGCATTATTTAGACTTGAATGTTACAAAACAAAAAAATAAAGCAGCATGTATAGCAGTTGTTTTTTTCAGTCTCGTTCCAGTGGCTAATCTGTCATGATCTGTGTCAGAGTAAGTCAGGTGTTTTATGAAGAAAAAAGCAACTCTCTTCTCTCACTGTGTTCGCGGCTCTGCTGAGTGTGAAAGGTGCAATACACTGCTGTGATCCTTCTAGATAGTAATTTCATTTCTTTGCCAAGACTAACAATCAGGAAAGTGAAAGCCCACACCTTTTCACCTGTCAGTGCTTGCATTTTAACTGTAGCTTTTCTCCGAAGCAGAATTTTCCTCACTTTTCTGAGTGAAAAAAAAAAAATAAACCATGAGACTGTGAGGATGAAACACTTATTTTTGAGGAAAGAAATAATCCAGAATTTCAGAGCCCCTTCATGACCCTTAGTTCATGAAATGACAAATGAATGGCAAAAATCTGTTCCTTATTTATTTCATTTTTTAGATAACAAAATGACAATCTCTCCAGCATGAATGATTTATTAAAGCTAGCCAATCTTTGGGGGACAAAATATTCCTAGATTAAATCATAACATTTAAACTAACTGGGGTAGGGGTATTTATAGTCCTTTTTTAGAAACTCCCGCCAATAATTATAATCTGAATGCTTTGGAAGGTGCCATTGTAAATTCAGGGTTTGCAACTCAGTGCTTCAACTCAATATTTACAACTCAGTGCTGTGGAGAGAGCAGGAGGGGTGAGGAACAACAGACCTTTTCATCCAGATGGACTACGAAGGCAATGTCCAGGGCCAGGCCTTCTTTTTCACCACTAAGTGAATTCCTACAGCAGTGGCAGTAATTGAAAGCAAAATATTATGAAAGCCTTCAAAGCATCATTAAGTCTATTTTTATATATAGTAGCATGTAGTGACAGACATGGGGGAATGGCTTTAAACTGAAAGACAGTAGGTTTAGACAGGATATTAGGAAGAAATGCTTTGCTGTGAGGATGGTGAGGCACTGACACAAGTTACCAATCCCTGGAAGTTGTCACAGCCGTGTTGGGCCTGCAACCTGAACTGGTGGAAGGTGTCCCTGCCCACAGAAGGGGGGGGGTGGTGTGGAATTCGTGGTGCCTGTAGGATCTGGTCAGCGGACGGCCGGGCCAAACAGCAAAGGAGATCTCTATGTTTGAGTTTTAGATCATGAAGTTTATTGCAGAAGGCGTGAGCAAAGAAAGACTTGTGAGGAGCTGCAGGACACATCTCCAAGCAGGTCAGAGAAGTGAGGAAGAAGAGGAGTGAGGAGAGTAGAATAGAATGAGAGAGCAGAATGCAGAATAGAATGCAGAATGAGTGTTTACAATACAATAAATCATCTTCTGTGTTGAATATTCTAATTTCCATTGACCAATCTAGAATAAGCTACAAATCTTACAACATTTGCCTACAGCCTATAAGAATCATTGCATTAACCTATAGCATTACATTTTAAACTCTAAAAAGTTGCGTTTTGGACCCTCTGATAAGTTTGCAGGGTTTTGTCTGACCCTTGGACCTGCTTGCAAGCCGAAGGCATCGTTTAATCAAATGGGGATTACCTCCAGTCGGCTATACTATTGTTCCCCAGTTGTTCAGTAACTGGAGTTGGGTAACTCAAAGCTTGTCTTCATTTCAATCTCACTTATAGTTTTTGCCAGGTAATCATATCTATACGGTTTTCCCTATTCCAGCTTCCCCAACAGGTTGGAACCAGATGGTCTTTAAGATCCCTTCCAACCCAGGCCATTCTCTGATTTTATGATGTCATTTAACAATTGTAAGCAAAGATGACATTCAGCATCCCCTTGGGCATTTAATGTTTGGCCAGCTAGCTTTAGGAATGAAACTGGCAAATACATTTTGAGTTTCAGTTTACCAAAAAGTGATGTAGGCCATCTCCCTGCATGTTTTACCTTGTGATCTCCTACATGAAGAAACGAGTTGTAAATATGTTAAGATATTTCCTATTTCTTTTGTATGTTTGAAAGCAATTGCAGTATTACTGGTATTTCTTTAACCAAGATGTGCAGTGTCTCTGAGGTGAGCAGTCGATTAGGTTAACCAATATCTCATTTCAGATAGAACTCTTATGTCTCTCCATTTCAACTGTTGTAAATGCTTTCCTGTAATTTAAAATGGTATTTCAGGTTTCAGCTCAGAGATTTATGTATCCTGAAGAGCAAAGGAGAAGACAAGTTTGTTTGCAGGAGGAAAAGGAAGCAGATGACCTTGTAGCAGGTCTTGGAGAAGGAAAATGAAGGTGACAGCACCTGTTTGAGGTGGACCAGGCACCTATGTGTTATGTGTTCAGTCCCTGTGAATTTGCTAGAGGAGAAATATGAAATGTTGGGCATTTAATTAGATGTAACATTGAGTTAAGAGCACACTTAGAGGCTAATGTCTTTTAAGACAAATTGAGACAAACCTGTGCTAATATAGATTGTTGGGGAAAAAAAGATAAGAAATGGTAAATCACCTGAACATCTGAGGTATGAACTCAATTTCTGAGATACTTCCCTGTATTTTTCCACAAGAAATTAGTACATTTGGATTCCAAATCCACCTTAGCAAATGATTCAAGTGAATCTTAGTGTATCAAATTTTCTTTATACTATTTGTAAATTTTTACATTTTGGTGGAAAGATGAAAGACAATAAACAGATATAACTATTTCTCCTTGTAGCAGTGCAATATGCAAATTTTGAACGTTTACCTCTTTCAGCTGCAGGAGTGGCTACTGGGTAACCATTTCTCCTTCAGACACATAGGGTGAGGACAGTGACTGTTCATAAAACAGCAGCCTGTTCCATATGTGATTATCTTTTTATCCTCCATGGCAATAGTTTCTCAATATGGAGTTGATGAATATAAAAAGAACTTGATATGTTAATGAGGGCAATTATTCTTTTCATTACTTCATTAGTGCTGATAAGTAACTTAGCTGCAGTTTGTCCAAGGCTTAAGAAATGTGTCATTACATAAAACAGGCCACTTTTTCTAGATATAATGAAAAACCTGGTTTAGAAGTGATAGAAAAAACACCTCTTAAATAGCCCTGTCCATCTCCTCAAAGTGGGCACTTTGCAGGAAGCTGTCATGAGAAATGGAGGCAGAAGACATCTGGAGAAACACATTGTGATGCTCAGAGTAGTTTTATTCCTATTCCATAAGCAAAGGTAAGGGAATAAAAATCCTTTGCCTCAATCACTTTATCAATGCACAGGACTACAAAATGGAATTGAAAGTGAGAGGTGGTAGTGTGTAGAAGAGAAATAGCTGCTTTTAGACAGTATTACTTATTTGGGTTGGGGTTTTTTTGCATTATCCAACTGTCTTGTTATCTTCTTCCCTCTTGTTATCAAGTGAGGGATCCAGACTCATGGGTGTCGTGGTTTTGATCCTGGCTAAGTGCCAGGCACCCACAGCAGCTGCTCACTCGTTCTCTCCCCTGCCACAGCTGGGCAGAGGAGGGAAGGAGAGGGGAAAAAAAAACAAGGGAATTAACTCAGAGGTCTATGAGTTGAGATAAGGAAC